>QKQZ01006024.1:0-39453 GCA_003595255.1 Solenopsis fugax | reverse complement strand
TTTACAATAAAGCCTCGAATGTCGAAAAAAAACGGCGGAAGCAAAGTTGTACACCTAATATATCGTACCAATTTTTTATTGTAATAAAAAGTTACAAAAAATCGGCAAAAACTTTTGCACCGACCTAATAATTAAAATTTTACAGACTCTTGGATAATTTTTTTTACATAATGGAGTACACGAACACATACGCTGTTCTAGCTCAATGCAATGCAACGAATAGACTGAATTCTAAGAGTTCCTATCGCCGAAAATGACAAGCAGCGTCGAACTCCAAATATTTATTTGTAAATATATAGCTGTAATTTTGTATATATTATATAATTTTTAGCAAAATAAATACATGTCAAGATTAAAAATTTTATGTTATCTGATGTTATATATTCCTTTACATTATGTACATAGATTATATATGTTTATGTTTACAGAATTTTATAATGGTCTCTCTTCGCTTCGCTTGCATCGCGAGACGCGACCGCGCCTTTTGATTTATGATATTTAATACTGCGCGTAACAATTTTCTACTCTTTGTTTTTTATTTCTGCGTATAATTATACATAAGAAATCTTTTGTAAAAATTTTAAAGTCTTAAAACAAAGCCTTGCCGAAGTTACCATTAAAACTGAAGTATCTCTTATCTTCTGCTGAAGAAAACGTTGTTATGTATATTGTCAGAAATTTCTTTCGACACGTTAAATATTTTTTTATTATACATATATATTAAACGTTTTTTGACTTTTCTTAGATTTTTAACGAATGTGATTTAAAATCGTTTCGTCGAAGTACTCGCAAGATTCGAGAGTCTCTTATCGAAGAGAAAGAACCGAATTCTTTGTAGCTATTGGCTCTGAGAAGTACCTTAGAAGAATCTTTTTCGATTTTTGAAATAACCTATTTTCGAAGAAGGCCCTTTCTCTCTACTTTCTTCAGCCTCACTCCTAGTCCGCAAAGTGCGTTGAACTCTAATGACGTATTCACGATGAGTCGACGAAAAAGTTAGAGCTGTACCAGGCGAACGTACGTTACGCACATGCACACGCGCGTGATGAAAAGTATGTCGTGACCTCGAACAAGGTCCCGTTATCCTAGGCTTCGCCTTGAACGTCTTCGTCTTCCCAGTCTTGACTCGGAAGTCAAGCCAAGATGATGATACCACTGTTCTTCGCCACCTTCCTGGTCAACTTTCCTCATCAACTCGCGCAATCAGATGCGAACAATGGATTAATCAGGATTGCTGCGGTATTAGGGGCATCCGTGCTGCCCGTCGGACTCGCCGCCGGGCCCAGGTATCATAAATCACGATCGTAGATCTGCTTAGTTCACGAATAAACTTGTAGTCACTCAAAGACAGTGAGTAAACTCAAATATTTTTTTACGTATATACATTGTTTTCATTTTCAATTCTATAATTTTATTTCTAGTTTATATATTTCTAGTTTATATTTCTATTTTATTTCTGTATGTATAATTGTAATTAAAAAAATTAATGTATTTATGTTATAAATTATGTTGTTTATATACTGCAAGATTGTATTTTTTATAAGAGTAAGCTCGAAAAAGATTTTTTTTAAGTTCTATGACATTTATTATAAAAGCGCATCTGTTATAGAATATTTATTATAAGATTATATAATTATTATATTATAATTTTTATAATCTACAAATTATAGAAATTTTAATAATATTATAAGTAATATCAAAAGTTTTCTCAATGTTAAAAAAATTCCGATAATTATCTCGTTTCAATAACAAGAATTAATTTTTTCTTATTTTCTCAATGAACCACTTAGTCAACTATATAATCTTGCCTGACATAGTGTAATTGATCAGTTTGAAAAGATATAAATAATCATAATCACGGTTTAACATTAAAATAGCACACTGGGCATTAATAAATCCTAACCGTGTCAATGCCATTCTAATTACTAATCGACAGATTCTTATCTTCAAGAATGCATCAATGAGTGATTTTTAAGCCAGATTACCCCCACGCAAGTGCGCGGTAATTCTGTTCGTTGATCATTTCACACATTCCTGAACCATTCTTGAACGTTGTTTTCCTTGGCACGGTAATGATTAAACTTTTTTCTTCACGCGAGAAAATGTACTTCTAGAACTATTAATAAGCGATCGTCTGATTTATTAAAACGTGAAGAATCTGCAAAAAACATTCGCGATGACATTTCACAACTTTTGCATATTGATAGATAGGTATTTGTGTCACATTTGATAGGTGTTTGTTTCACTCAGATTGACGAGAATACGAGACCTTGTTACTAATTTATAAGTTCTGGTTTATTAGCACTTTATTAAGTTTAATCATCTAGATATGTTCCAAAATGGAAGAAGCAGGCGTGTGAAATACCAGCATCCCAACACCCGAATTCGCATTACATTTGCGACGAGGCTGGTGAGGTGAAATGTTTGCCAGGTACAATAAACAATTTATTAAATTCATTAGATCGAATTAAATTCTAACTTAAAGTAAATTAAATTTATAATATTCAATTTATAATATTATAAAAAATTCATAGCAGAATATGTCTTTAAATAAATGAGTTATGCAGAAAATGAAAAACGATTAAAATTTACATTATTTTCTAATGCAACGTGATGATAAAATATTATTTAGGATGGACCGGAGATCTTTGTGATGTACCGATCTGCCGCAAAGGTTGTGATCCCCTTCAAGGCTACTGTCGGCGACCAGCAGAATGTCGTTGCAAATTAGGTTTCTACGGCGATCTGTGCGATAAATGTGTGGCTTTACCGGGATGTCAGCATGGAAGGTATGATCATTCAATTTCATACACGATAAAGTGCACTTTAATGTGTAATCAAATTTTTTATCAAAATAAAAAGTTTTTATAAAAATTCTTACAAAAAATTTGAACTACATTTCACGAAGAGTATACATATTTCCTTTTATTGTGTAAAATCGAATCAATTAGATATATTATATGATATTAATTTATAATTAAATTATATTTATATTTAATTGTTACTATAAATTAAATTGATTACATTAAATTAAGGGTAACCAAATTTATAAAAGCTAACTTTAATTTAGTATGTAATTTAATTACTTTAATTACTTTATGACTCTTTGTGTCTTTTAGCGTAAATAATGGCTCGTTAATTTATAGTATATTATTAGTATATCATTAAAGTTCTCTTTGTTTTGTTTTTCAGCTGTTTAATTTTATAAAGTCTTCTCAAATTAAACGAGATTTATTTTTATTATTAATTTTATTAGCTTTACTCAAAAAGTATATTTTCAGATTTTAGATACATTTCTTTTCGGCATAAGCTGAGCGCAAAAATCGAACGTCATTTATATTCGCGTTAGAGAAGATTAAACTCTCCACTAAGCCTTCATCGATCTCTCTTACGTTCGATAAATCCATAACAATTATACTAGATAACGATGTAGCACCCACGCGGCTATAATACGGCCCAATTTATCATGCCGCACATGTACGATATAAATTGAACGCTGCTTGAATAACAACAGCCCATATCGGCTTTGCTTTCACCTTGGGTGAGCGAACGAGCCTAATTTCCGTGTAACACGAAACGCTTCCTTGCTTGGAGCAGTCTCCCTCGATCATCGATCGATCTCATTCGATAGACAGACAGGGACTTGACGTTGGGATTTTCACTTTCAGGTGTAACGTGAGCTTCGAGTGCTCCTGCGATCCAGGTTGGAAAGGCATGTTCTGCACCGAGCCCATTTGCGCGCCCGATTGCTTCTCCAGTCAGGGTTACTGCGAGAAACCTGGCGAATGCAGGTGATTAATCTTATGCCGCCTCTTCTTATGTGTATCACGTGCATGCTCTATATTTTTACAAAAATTTTCAGCAAGATTGATTTTACATACTATGAACACCAAAGGGAGACGTATCAACAACAAATTTTGTAAACTTATTTACTTATTTACTCTCTTTTATATATATGTTATCCATCATTTATCATTGCTCGATTGCGTATGATATTCTTTTTAATGACAGATATTCTGCTACAGTATCACAGTATTACAATATTACTGTTATAAAATGATAGATATATTATTGTAGAATAATAAAGGAACTGAATTATTTAGAGTCATAAAATATAAAAGAAAAATAAAGGAAGAATATTCTATAAATGTAAAGAGGTAGAGTCATAATGTAAGACATAAATGAAAAATATTTGGATGCAATAAAAAGTAACATAAATTTTAGGATCTCTTCGGGATTCACAGATGTGCCGAAAAGAGAGAAATCAGAGCCTGATGTATTCTTACTTTCAGATGTCGTTTAGGTTGGCAAGGCCCTAAGTGCAAACAATGCGCAGTTCTGCCGGGTTGCGCCCACGGGACCTGTCAAGGGCCCCTCGAGTGTCGATGTGATCCGGGTTGGACTGGACTACTTTGTCAAACACGTGAGTTTATTCTCGAGAGTAAACAGAAGAGAAACTCTTCTCAGAATAAACGGAAACGTGACTATCAACGAGACTCGTCTTATTTTTCTTCTATTCGAATAGAGAGCGAAAGAGAGAGCCGAAATCTTTTTCCAGCATGTACACAAGATCCTTTGCTGACCGACTTTGGCAACTATAAAAAAATATATACATTGTGACGCGCAAGACTTGTCCTAAAAAAAATACTGTCTTAAGTCACGTATGTTTGCTGATCAACAATCTTCTCTCCGGATCGCTAGAAATGTTGTTTCTTCTTTTCAAAATCTTTCAGAAAGATAGACAAATAAGTGTTGCATTTATTTCCTTAGTTTTGCGCTTTTAAAAAAATTACAAAAACAATATTTTTAAAGAAATTTTAGTATATATGTATATGTATAAATAAATTAAAGAATTTTTTTCTTAAGAAATTTTTAATCTAGAAATTTTACAACTAACAAGAAACATTAGGCAACCCGGAAATTCAAAAAATTTTGAAACTTTGTGTACAAATAGAGGAGCTCATCCGTAACACAAAAATATTTTTTGTTCGTATCCTATTTCAGTTTTAGGGGATGAAACGCCCATTTGAAAAAAATCGGTTTTTTTCTTTCTAAGCGAATATTATCGAAACTATAAGAGATAGAAAAAATGTTCTAAATAAAAGTTGAATGGTTCGAAGAGTACTTTATAATAATAATTAAAAAAATTTTTTTTTTTAATTATCTTTTATACTTTCCTTACCACTTCACATTTGCTTTTTTAAATTTTCAAATATTGTAATGACAGAATTAAAGCTTATTTTTATCTAACGAATCTAACCATATATAATAAAGTGTCTTTTTGATATACTGTTTTTGAAAAATAATAACGAACTCCTTATATATGAACGCTATACGTACATACTTGTTCGTGCGCTCGATTCTTCTGCACTGGAACGGATTCGTCTCATATGTTTCGCTAATCGCGTATTACGCGAAAGAGCGTAGAAGGCAAATCAGTATAATACAATGAATATTAAAATAAGAGTTTTTTTTAATCATAATAATAATTGAAATAATAAAATAATAATGAGTTTTTTGAACTCGACTACTAAAATCAGTTAAATATTTTTGGCGAAGTATGTACGTAATACTTTGGACAACTAAAAACAAGTTATGAATAGAGAAATTATTACTTTTGCAAAATATTGATTATTTAATTTTGACTGTAGAACAGTTGATTGCAATGGTCAATGTATTTTTTATTGACGAATGTTAGGCAACCCGAAAATTCAGTAAACTTTAAAATATTGTGTGCAAGTAGAATAGTTCACAAAATTATTTTTTACTTGTACCAAATTACAGCTTGAGGGGATGAAATCACTCCTTGAAGAAAATGTACATTTTCTTTTCGGTGAAATAACTAGCGAGAATGGTGACATGTATAAAAAAAAGTTTAAACGGAAGTTGCATCTCGTTTTTTGTTGCTATACGAAACTGCGTATAGATAAGAATCAAAATATTCATGTTGTTCAAATTACCATTGTCATCAACCCTTAAAATTGAATTTTTATTCTTCGTAAATTAAAATGAAAATCTTTACACCTCTGTACACCTCTTTTCACATTTTTCATAATCATTTTTTGTGATATCTTTTATAAATGAAAGAAAAATCAAATTTATTGAATATTTAAAGTCTGTTTAGCAGGTTTATTATTTAAATGGTTTCATATAGAGATAATTAATTATTATTACACATTTCACATAGCTTTCAATTATTTAAGCACGACAATATTAATACTGATGACGACATAAAAGATGAAACTTAAAAATTAAAATAAATCATTGACGTATATGAAGTATAACAATAACAACGTACATTACTTCAATGCTATTTTATTATACTATTATGCAAACCACACGATAAACAAGATATTTCCTGGAACTTTATTTTCTAACGTTTAAGCTATTTGCGCAAAATCTATATGTGTATGTATATGTATATTGTATATCTATCTATTTATTGCGTCTTTTGAGTCATATGTCCGAGGAAGTATTACTTCCAGTTTCATTTGCGATGTCAAGCAGTCACCATTCTGTTGAAAAGTTAGTAAAGAAATTGCTTGATAGAAATTTCTTTAAAATGACGTCATTTAATGTTGCAAACGTAGTAAACATGTTAGCGACTACATTTCAAATTATGAATATAACACAGACATCTATAATACCGTTTAAAATTTTGAATATTTTGTAAAATAGACAGAATTTCGCAGTATACTTCAGACGAAATTCGGTCTATTTTACAAAATGTTTAAAACACACGTTCGGCGCTATTAATAGATCATGATTATGTGTTTGATTTTGACGATCCATTGGAGCATTAAATGACGATCCATTCCACATGAAACACAAGTTGTAGAATAAATTACGCCTGCAGAAAAAGAAGAAAATAAAGGTAGTTTCAAACTTGAAGAATGCATTGTATTGGAAAAGCGGAAAAAAGGCCCGTAAAACTTTAACTGCAGTACAACGCAGGTTTCGCAAGGTTAAATCTTTGCAGCAATTATACAGGTGGGAGACAAGTGTAGAAAGAGGTGGAACAAATGCAGATAAATTTGCATTTATTACGGAATATGTACTGCAAAAATTTCACGAAGCTTGTGATAGAAAATTTATTATTCATAATATGAATTTAAGATTATGGGCTTTGGAGGCAAAGGACCAAGTGGACCTACCCGAATTCAGGGCAAGTACATAGTGGATTTGGAAGTTTAAAAAATTACACGGATTTGTTTCTCGAAAAATGCAATTTACACTTACACATAGAGACAATATATATCGATATCTTGTATATTATCTCTATGTTCAATCTTTTATAGTTTCGATGATATTCGCTTGGAAAGAAAAAAACCGATTTCAGGGTGTTTCACCCCCAAACTGAAATTAGGCATGAACAAAAAATATTTTTGTATTACGGATGAACTCTATTTGTACACAAAGTTTCAGATTTTTTTAATGTCCGGGTTGCGTAATGTTCCTTGTAAGCTAAGACTTAAAATAGTAATATAATATAAATATAAATAAAATTATCAGTTTTTCATTATGTAATTATATATCGATAAGTCTTTAGTGATATATCGATGAGTGAACTTTAAAACATTATTTCCTCACATAATATTTAAAAATTAGGTTTTAGTTATAGTAAATATAAAAAAGATAAATATCACCCTAAAAATTATTTCCATTTTAAAAAGATTGAATTATTTAAACACATTTTCCAATTGATATAATATTATTAGTATTGGGTTCAAGCATTTATATCAAGAATTGATAATGTTATACACTATAACATTGTGTTTGTATCATATTTTTACTATATTACAAATGTCTCTTTTATCTTATTTTTGTTATTATACTTATAGTTTTAAAGGCTCAGAAAGAAACCGGGTTTTTCCATTTTTTCACGGATTTTTTTAGTTTTTTTCTCAAGAATAGAAAAATTTAAGTGTGTTTGTAATAATACAATAATATAACTAAAACGCCTCATTTACAGCGATCTGCGCGCAAGGATGCAGCCGGGAACACGGCGGCTGCAGGCGACCAGGTACGTGTAGATGCCGCGTCGGTTGGACGGGACCCAATTGCACCGAATGCGTACCGTATCCCGGATGCGTGCACGGATCGTGTAAACGACCATGGGAGTGTCGATGCGAACCTGGCTGGGCCGGCGATCTGTGTAACGAAAAGCTCACTTACTGCGATGAGCATCCTAATACTTGTCGAAATAACGCTACTTGCATCAGCATGACCCATGAAGATGGCGATTACAGGTGAGATAGAACAAAATTCATTTCTATTGCAGTTTGAAAAACGATATGAATAGTATGCAATTTATAAACTTATGTTCAAAGTAATATTGCATCACTTTATCAATTACAGTTAATAATAATCTTTTATTATATTATAATTATATTACAAATGACTCTCTTATTTTATTTTTATTATATTTATAGTTTTAAAGTTTAGAAAAAAACTAGTTTTTTTCCATTTTTCCTTAAAATTTTTTCGGTTTTTTTCCCAAGGGTAGAAAAATTTATTGAAAAAATTCGTATGTGTTTGTAAAACGTTTGCTTCTTTCAGTAAAAAAAAGATTGCGTACATTTAATCGAAGTTAAATACCATAAAGTTAATGTTATATTCCAGACGGAACAAAAGTCTGAAAGACATCAAAGAAATATCTTATGACGTCTTTTGGACTTTTGTGCTGTCAGAAATGTTAAGCATTAACATTATCTTCAAAGAATTACAGTGAATATATTATGGATAAGTATATAATATAATATTATTAAAATATCGCGTAAAAAAAGAGTGATTTCGAGACAACGCTTTTCAAAATTTAATATTTACTGCTGTCACGGAAAAACGTGATTTATTAACTTTAAATCGATTTTTTGTGACAGTAGTAAATATGAGTACGCTATAAAATTAAACTGGAAAGTGTTGTTACATCATAATGACCTCACCAGTATCAAAATCATCCTGTTTTACGATATATAATTTTTTAACCCTTCACTACACTTATTTTCGAGTTCGTAGCTTACTACCTTCCGGTTCGTGAAACAGAGAAAAAAATAGAAAGAAAAATAAAAGTTTTAACAAAAATAAGATTACATAATTTCCTGGATTATATTAATACGATGGACATTAAAAATTAAGTAGCATATCATTTACATACTAGAAACAGCAACTTTTCGCAAAAAAATCAATTTTTTAAGTTATTATATTATACTAAAAATTAATCCCATATTTTTCTTTATAAAAAGAAATAACAGTAGAAGTGATACTTTATTGTGTTTTTTAGATTACTAAATAAAATTTACTAAAATTAAACAAAAAGTTATTTTGTTTTTTTTGCTTATAATTTGAATTAAATTATATTTACGTGTTATACTATCAACATTGTTATGGACATGTTTATAATACTTTTTTGGAAATATTAGAAGAAATCGTCTGTTTGCATTTTTTGCAGATGCATCTGTCCCTTGGGTTACATGGGCCGACAATGCCAGATAAAAACTATGACGCCATCCATGGAATTGATACCACCGATGTCCGTCACTACTATGGAATTATCGCAAGACATTCAAGGTCTTGCGGACAAACCGAGTATCGAAGAAACCTCGAACGAGGATAAGCGTGGGGAAAAACCTCCTAAGGAAGAGCAGACCGTGGAACCTCTTGGACCCATCGTGATTACGGATCCACCAACTACTACCACCGTATCGAATCCAGCTGCGACTGCGGGGAAATGGCCAACGGAAGCGGCAACGACTGAAAGAGACGACGAAAACGAGACATAAAATTGAATAATCGCATGAACGTTAATTTATTTATTTATTTCCTTATTTATTTTTTTATTTTTTTATTTAAAGCCGTGCTCGATAAAGAATACCCCGAAATTGATTCGATTCCTGTTTTCATAACACAAATATATTTAAAAAAATGTATATTGTGTTAAAAGAAATTGTTATTTTATTATATTAACTTGTTCAATTTAACATACTTGATTAATTTAACGATTAATGTATAATTATGAAGTATATATACACATCTATATGATTATTTGTGATTGAAAATATCTATTGGAATTGAAACAAGAATTTTAGCTCTTGTAGTTCTTTACTATATTTTCTTTTATTATTTTTTACTCTTATTATTAATAAAATATCAAATAAAATGGCGGGAATATTTTACAATTATTTTCTTTTCGAGAATTTATAAATCTTTTAAAATAAAAACTTGTAACCCATAAATTGAAGAACGTTTATTCTATCTATTGAATTTCTTCGCCATTGTGTAGGCGAGATCCTGGATCACGATCTAGATTGGCGAAACAAGGATTTTCGAGAAAGCTGTCCGACTATCTCTGGAACCAATTATTGCTACGTCCAGTAGACGTAAGTAGGATGTAAGACGCAAGATACCTGAAGTGTATCCTACGTATGAGAAGAAGAGAGAGAGAAAAAGAGAAAGAGAGAGACACACAAGTCCGCGCCTGGGTACATAAACCGCTCTCGAAGTCACGCTTCAGTGATCACACGTTCGATTCGATCCCTCGATTGTGCGTGTGCATGTGCCGTTTTACAGATATGCCGCTGCGATCGGCTTCCCACATAATCGAGCGCACAGCCAGGAGAGTTACATGCATCGCTTACGTAATCCAACGTCGACTGCATTTCTCCCTCCATTTCGCCGGATAAAAGGACGCTCGTGGAATACGTGAGAAACCGAATATCGAATTGCGACGTATTTGCTTCTGCATTCAGACAATAATGTCTATCATTTATCATTCATTTTTCTATCTTTGCATTGTAATTTTCTCATCCCTCACAATTTCACGTTATAATTATTTACATATCATAAAATTAAGCAAACGAGTTGTTCAGGGCTAAAATTTTAAAATGTTAACTAATTATTAATATTCGATCCTGTTTAAAAAATCGATAGAAAATGCTAGAAACAGATTTAAACTTTATTGACGTTTTATTCAATTTTACAATAAAATTAATTGGACTTACATTTGAGCTACGGTAGAGAAGTTATGTATTTTTATTGTTCTTTAAGAATATCTTATTTAACAATAAAATATATAAACTAATACCAACGTATATATTTTTCATACAAATTGAAATAAGAACGCCTTGTACGGTCAAGCTGGATCTTAGTGCTTTTTATAAATTTTACTTGTGTGATTTTTATATACCTTTTTTCAAATTCAACTGACTACGCGCCGAATTACTTTTCCGGTCATAACGCAGCTCTAAGTTGAACATGAACAGGTAATATCACATTAATTAAATTAGAAATAATTTAATAATTAACGATGCTAACTTGCATCTTGATGTTAGACCCCTTATCCCACCTGAAAAAACTGTAAAGAATTTATTGCGAAAAATATCACCTCAGGGTTCGAACCTGGAAACCTCCCGAATCTCCGGTCCGGGCACTTCGACCACTGAGGCCTCACAAGTAAAATTTATAAAAAGCACTAAAATCTAGCTTGACCGTAGAAGGCGTATATATTTTTCTACACAACTTGTCGAATTAATCCAATTTGAAAATTACGATTTGCTATAAATATATGTAAGAAATATGAAAATAATTATATGTAAAAAAAAAAATTTTTTAAATTAAAGTATGTAATAGAGAGTATGTTTAGAAATTTTGTTTTTTACATATAATTATTTTTAATAAATATTATTATTAATAAATACTGAAAACATGATAGCATCAATTCCGACAAAATACGGTCAGATAAATATTGGTTAAAAATAATATTGCTAAATTATATACTAAATAACATAAAAAACAATAACAAATCTGATATTAACGAACCAAAAACACGATAGGACTATATATAGATTTATTTCTTATCTAACTCTATCCGATTTTTTAAACAGGGATGTTAATGTTATTTAACGAGTGTAAAGGTTATCGGATTTCGCGAGAATTTCTATTTCCTTTTCTTTCCTGCATTTATCTATGAGGTTTAATAAGCATTTATTTATAAGATAACATGATAGACAACGAACGCGCAGATTATACGGTTTACATTTATCATACGTTTGATTGGCAATTGCATTACGTCATGTTGTACAGGGTGACTTTGCAAATCAATTTCGTCTATAAATTCTTCGATCAATTTGAAATCACAACATTTTTTCAATACAATAAAAAAAATTATTATTTTTCGAAAGCTATTAACTTTTTAAATATTTTTAATATAATTTTTATTTATAATTAAATGCTTGTGTACACAAATTAAATAAATTTATTCTTAAATACTATCATATTCTAACAGCACATGATCACTATTATATGAATATTCTAAAATATTCGTACAATATCATGTGCTGTTACAGTAATTACAGCAAATAAGATAACATCAAATAAAGTTTTATTGATAACTTATTGACGTTGAAGACATCATTAAGACATCTTTAAGATACTATTTGACGTCATCTTGTTTGCTGGAATAAATACTTCTAAATAAATTAAATATCTTTATAATTAATTTTTTTGAAATTATAAACTTTTTTTCACACACACAGCAAACATTCGAAATTAAACTTTTTTAATATTTATTATCTACTTGCTTTCACCTTTAAAGTTTAATTTTTTTAAAGAAGAAGCTATCTTCAAAAGCTTATAATTTAGAAATAATTGATTCAATAACGATGCGAAAGACTAATGAAACAACGTCGTTATTAAATAAAAATCCAATTTTTAAAAATTTGGGAGTACAGATAAACAAAAGTTGATAGAACACCCTGTATATTGAAGTTAGCACGAAGTATGAAGCGCGTTCAATCCACTTTCCTTTATGATAGATCGATTAGCCTCCGGGTATCGAGATTAGACTTACCGATTCCGCATCTTTTGTTGCACATTTCAGCGATAAAACCAATATCGATAAAGTAACTTTCTACACCGTTACCATACACACATTTAAAATGAAACAGCATGTTGCTATTTTCATTCTCTAGTTAGTCTCGGAATGTGGTTCGGTGTTTTTTTCATCAAATCTACATTCTTACTTATCACTCGCCCATACCAAATTACTAAAAGAATTTACTTAAATTACTTTGAAGCTTTAATAAATCAAATGCTGTCATCCTTTTAAATATTGAATTTTTATAAATATTAACTTAAACGGAATTCGATTTTCGTCGTCATTATTTTTTCCTTAGATTTTGTGAGACGCTAAATTCTGAATTCCCTTTTACTGCGGTCACGTTTTACGAGCGATTCACACCCAATGTTATCAAGCCGTGCCGCTGTAATTTCGTACTTGACGATAATGTTTCGTGATAACGATATTTTATGTAAATAAGATGTTATTAATAATTTTTATTTTGCACCTTGGCAACACTTAGAAGATAAAAATCTGAAGCAATTTAGATCAGCGGCTGTTTTTAGATAATCTATGGTCGGTTCCTTGAGCGCTTCCGAATTAAACAGATTGTAACCGTCTTTTCCCGCCAATTGTACGAGTAATACGCATCGTTCAATGAATTGTGCATATGGGAGATTATTTTCTTTATATTCTTTCACTAATTTAGTATTAATCAGTAAAGAGATAATAATATGCGTAGAACAGCAATAAGCAACAGGATAAACTAATTGTTTAACTTATCTATCTTACAGGTAAAATTGGAAAATGATCGTATTTTACGAAAAGAAGCTTAATCGCGACGCTTAACTTAACGGGACAACGATCTGTGACAACAGAAATAATTAGCACGCAAGGCTCTCGTCGCTTTGTAAAAGTCTGACGCTGAATGAATGCGGCCGCTTTATTACCATCTTAACTCACGTAAAGGTATCGTAAAAGTCGCTACCGAATGAAAAAATGCCAACGTTAAACGCCCTAACGCTGTTTGCGGCATGCTTTGTTGAAATCATGGACATCGTTTACATCAACGTATCAGCAATTTCTCTCGCAAGCTAAGAAATAAATATGAAGAATTTAAATGAGTAATATAATAACTTGTATAACAGAACACCCCTCCTATCATAAATTTTGAATTTCGGTAAGTTAATAAAGCATTCATTATTTGTAAATTGTTATAAGATAATAAAGTTTAAGTACATAAATATATATTTCAAAGTAATAAATATATATACATATATATTTCAAAGTAATAAATATATATACATATATATTTCAAATAAAAATTAAAAAAAATTTTTTTATATTCATTTAAAATAGAAAAATTTATTCAAAATTTGTATTAATGAGCAAAAAACTGGTTATTATTGTCATATTTTAATGAGGAAAAAATATGAAAATATTAAAATATGAAAATGATAATACCAGTTTTTTTCCTTATTAATACAAAATACATAGCATTAAATCAAATATAATGTTACAAGATGTGTATGTAATACAAATTTCCTTCATTCCATATTGATAAAATCGTATTTCTCTTATAATCATACGTTCTAATTTAGAAATATGTACATGAATAATGATTGTAATATAAATATATCACTGCAAGAAATACTTCCCTGATACTCGCTACAATTATAATTTCTGTTGCGTCATAACTGGCACGTGCGTAATAAAGGATTAACTATCTTGAAGTATTATACATAGCGTTAACGTTTATTCGCCATATTCGTCACGCAGTTAAATCTGTGCGCGTGCTGGCTGACAATATAACGAGGTAGCCGGGAAATATAGTAAAATAATACGTAACCATTATCCTCGTAACGTGCTTGAGAATGCCACGCCTGAAAAGTTTCTTGATTTTCAGTTCTTGATAACCGCGAAATCGTCGAAAAATAGACGCCATCGAGAACGTGAAAGCCGCACTTTTAATTCCAAAGTTGCTTATGCCTTCTTCTATTAATTAATCCCTGTTATGTACAAATAATTTAGCAAAGATTGAATTGCATTTCCAATTGTCGCATATATTTTATTATCTCAAATAAATAATAAATAAATAAAGAAATTAGAAATATCATTTTTAACTTATCTTAAAAAAAATAAGTTAAAAATGATATTTCTAATTTCTTTGTTTTATTAAACTATTAAAATTGTAGATTCTGAGATTTCCCGT
The DNA here is from genome assembly GCA_003595255.1 of Solenopsis fugax. Classification (NCBI taxonomy): domain Eukaryota; kingdom Metazoa; phylum Arthropoda; class Insecta; order Hymenoptera; family Formicidae; genus Solenopsis; species Solenopsis fugax. Next base: position 24,409 of record QKQZ01006024.1, on the reverse strand, counting down.
AAGATTAACGAAACATATTAAGCTACCCTTAAGTCGTTATATAGTTATACGTGGGAACAAGATTGAAAGACACAAGAGTGCATCGAGTAAATCGATGACGCGATCGGCCGGCTGCTTCTAGAGCGAAACGACCCAGATTCTACCGTATGTGCGCCTGTAATAAGATTGGTATTACATCAGAAAGCAATATACTCGTGTAAGAGCATGTATATTTACCATCATTCAGAGCAATCTTTAAGACGCATCCATAAATTGATGCGTTCAAAAACATCTAAATCTTTGAAATTTCAAGGGTTTAAATATTGTGTGATTATAATTAGTTTTACAAATATACTAAGCCTAACAGATTACAAAGCCTAACAGATAAAATATATTAAGTGATTCCTCATAATCGCGCGTGATTCTTCATATTTCATATTCGTTTTTCATATTTAATATTTGTAGTTTTATTATTTAATTTCAAACAGATAATGTAGATATTCTAAATTAACTTATTTTTTTAGATATTATTACTTTTAGCTTTGTGTTTATAATAGTTAATAGATAAAAATGTTTCTTAATCAGTGGTTTATTATTTTCGATTATTCCTTTATAGTGTAATACAAGCTGAAACGAGAAGAGAAATTAATAAATAAATCATTTTCAATATGTTTTATTTTTTTTTCATTGTTTTATTATTTTCATATTTTCCGCAAAAATCCGATAAAAGTTCGATATTCATTGCATACCACACATACTACAATACAATGCAGAGTTAAAAGGAAAATCGGACTTAGCCGCTTTGCTACAATACTCGGCTCGATTTTCATTACGACAATCGCTCGGAAAGCACGATCAACAGCCTCAGATTGGTGCAATTGCGGATCTGGAATTTTTTTGATCACGAGTACGAGAACGGCGAAGGGCGAAAGGGAAACAGCTCTCGTGAAAGTCCGCCTTCCGCTTAAGCAATCTCGCTTTTCCTGTTCTCCGCCGTTCCAGAGTACACGCTCGAAATTCCGATCAACATCCGGCGCAGAGGAAAATATTTGCACAATATTTCCGGACCACAGAAACGAGAAGAGTAAGAGAAACATTTTCCATTCTGTAATCATTAATTAGATTAATTAGAGTAGATCACTCTAAATATTTTATGCATACAGAAAAGGATTGGAAAAATTACACAGTTAAAAAAAAAATAATAATACCACGGAATTAGTCATCTTCTGTAGTTTCTTAAACGCGTTTATAATACGAATCCTGTTTCCAAATTGTTTCACCTTATCACAGTCTTGAGAAATTTGCAGTTATAAAATAGGATGATTTTCAAGTAATTTGTCACATTATAACTACTATATGTATAATAATATGTCGGAATATTTCAAAATTGTATATGTAAGTATGTGTTCGGATTTTTAACTCTCAAAAAGGAATTTGTGGTGTTGACTATAATTAATAAGATATTCAGATGGTTAAATTCGTATTGCGGGTGTATTGCGAAGAAGCTATAAATTATTGATGATTTACCAATTAACTTTCACCTATATTTCTTTAAACTTAAAGTTTTTTAGGTCATTGAATACGAAACTGATGTCAAAATTTAAAATATTCGAATTTTTGCAAAAATTTATCTATAGAAGTTTTTCTTAATACTGAAAATAAACCCAAAATTGACGAATTCAAAATAGCGGAATTAGTAGCCAAGGTAAAGTTAAACCATGTTTGAATTTGAGCAAAAAAAATCATATGTAGGATTTTTCATATATAATCTATATTTAATCACGAATATTTTATTGATCACAGCCGACTCAAAAAATTCTTTTTGAGAACTGAAAGTCCTAACAACGTACTTAATTTTTGTTATAATAAAACTTCTCCAGTACGTCACATATCGTTATAATATGACAAAGTACATATTTAAAAAAAATTATGAAATCAGAATATATTATATTACAAATTTGCAAACTGACTGAAAAAGTTACTTTAATTTCCTAAAATCGTTAAAATTAATTGACCTATCGTTTTTAAGAAGGTAATTTAAATTCTTGAATTCTACAATTATATTTGAACAGTCTTTTAAATAAAAATATGAAAAAAATCTGTTATATCCGTATCTCATTTATATGATTTAAAAAAAAAGAACGAAAGAATTTCCAAACTGAACAAGACATGTGATACTCGCAGCGAAATCTTTCGTTACGATATATCAGAAAGTTCCGACGGGACTTGCCTCTCACGCTTGCATTCGTATACATGTACATGTTAGTTGCTCGCAACTAAGCGTTGCAATGATTAACGAACTCGGTCGCTTCTGTTTCTTAAGTGCACCCTTCACCAGATTCCGCACGGATGCAGTTGATATCACATCTATATGTATATCATGCATTTGCAATAGAACGATAATGTAACGGTTTGCACTGATGGTACGAATATCAGGTTAGCCATCGTGCAAAAATAATTCGAAAAAGTAAAATAAAATTTTTTCAAGTTTCTAGTTACGAAGTAATAATCTCAATTTTAAAATTTATAATGGGTAAGTAAAAAAATTATAAAAATGACTGGGGAAGAATTTATATCAATTTTATAAATTTAGATGAGATGTAAGATATTGTTTTATTTATTTGTTTATATTATGTTTTGTTTCTTATTTTATGTATATTTATATTTGTCTTTTACTTTGATTAATTTATTTGGTTGTTTTCATTAATCAATGGTGAGTTTGAATGAATGTAACAAGATATTCACGTAAGAAGTTTCATGGCTGCTGCGCAGATGCCCGAAAGATTGCACGCGATATGCAAGTTAGCATTTACGGCACTTGTAGTGGGTTTCATGCGTGAAAATTGAGACAAGTATCTGATTGCAACAGCGCATAACCCACATATCATCTGTGGGAGGTCAACCGCGTAAACAGAATTATGGCATGCCGATAATGATCAGTCGGAGATATCGAATTGTTAGATTTAGATAAAGTAACTCAAAATCGATTTCGCTTGATATGCGTATAAGTAACAACGGAATAATAAATGAGTTATAGCTACTGTTATAGCCTTCTTTTTAACTTGATATGTTCGTTACATCAGTTATAATAATTATCAGTAAAATGATCAGTTAAAAGTTTTGAGCAAGTTAAAAGTTTTTTATTCAATTCTTAACTTTTATTGATTCGGATAATTATTAGCCTTCCGCCTGTATATGCTTTTGCGGAACTCATTATTTTTCTTACCTTAAAGTATTTTAAAAAATCTGAAAAAATTCATGGAATATCTGACAACATTGTAGTTGATGATTTCACAGTTATTTTAATAAGGATTATTTATTAAATATTTTTTTCAAATAAACTTTAAACATAAATGAAGGAAAAAGGATTTGTTATTTTATGTCGAACGTTTCAAACCCACATACAGACGAAGAGTTAACGTCTGCTTTTCCGTCTTTTACCTTTTCTAGCGTGAATATTTCCAATTTAAAAAAAACGTCGAGAAAGAGAGAGCGCAAGTTTAAGCGGAGTAATCTCGTTTCTTTTTGCAAAAATCGTTTTTTTCTTTTTTGCAAAAGTTTGAAGTTATCATGATGAAAGCTAAAAATAGAAAAATAAATATTAATAATACGATCATATTTTACGCAGTAAAATGTACTTTGTTATCGCAAACATTAAAGTCATTTCTGTATTTACGATTGAGCGAGTGCATCAAAATCAACATGACCTGTATTAAACGATAGATTCAAAGAGTTGGAAAAACATGTAAAAAATTGTAGGTTTTAAAGGGCATAATGTATTTTTAAATATATTTTAAATTGCAAAATTGCATAACGCACTCGATTTATAATCATTATAATTAACAAAACCTGTTGTTTAATTTATGCAGACTATTTTACAAAAATCGTACATTTCTTATCAGATCTGAAACATCCTGTTGCATTTGATTGAAGTGATAAGGAAGTCTTCTGATCTGAGATTTATTGTACGAGAGTAGTCATTAGCGATAAATAAAATATAATTTTTTACATATTCTAGTTTAGTAAAAACAAAAATGTGACAAATTTGCATTTCGTTATTACATCGTGTCTGTATATGTATAAAAAATATATGATAATCCGATAAGGGGTGCTCAAGTAATAATTTGAACGAATAAGTATCGACGCCACTGCATCACAAAACTAGTCCTTGCGATTGCGATCGCAATTGCGATCGCGGGAAAATAGAAATCGACAAACGATCAATTGAGATTAGTATCGCAAGACTTAATCGTAGGCATCCTGGTTGGAGCCGGAGCTGCTTTTCTGCTTAATTCATCGGAACGATTTAACCTCGCATGCGTGAGATTTCGCAGCTTCGACACGTTCGTTGACGCACAATATTACATCTAGAGGAGAAGGTGGTTTAGTGGTTTTATGGCCACCCATTTACATTTTATATAATAACTTTGTTAATTATCGATATTTTAAATAGAAAACTTAACGATTATATTCATTAAACTCTTCTTCAATAGATTCGACACTGAAAGTTATGACATATTTATTATATTGAATATTATTTATACAAATTTTTGTGACACTGTGCATTATGGATCGAAAAAGAACAGAGGTGATAATATGGCCAACCACAAGAATAAATTAAAAAAATTGGTTTTGATTAAAAAAAAAGTATTTTGCTTAAAATTATATATTTATTCAAAATAAAGAAAAAATGTTGCAGAATTTGTGTAAATATATATACGTATATAAGCCTTCCGTATATAGGAGACAGCAGTACTAAAAATCTATAATACATACATGTAATGTAAATAAACTAGCAATAAAACTATAATTAATTTATCGAATAACTATTTCGAAAACTTTGAAAAAAGGACTATTAGGCTTGTTGAGATATAAGTACATATAAGAGCTATATTAGCAAGATTCCATGTTACTGTTTAACTGTATATATAACTCGAAATGTGTACAGTTGAATAAACAATTAACTAACAAAAAAACATTTGTGTGATAATTCGCTCAAGTAAAAAGAATAAGGAAACATATATAATTAAATGTTAAAACTATATAATGATAGGCTAAACAAATAATTCATAAGTAATTAGAAGTCATCATCTAATAACGGAGATAAGACGAGTAACCATAATAATATACACAGTTTATAATACCACCTTCTTCTCTGTGTAAAAATGTAAGTATCGATTGCAAGACTTTTAACTGTTATCTACTTTTCATTTAAAAATATATCGAAATAGTATTTTTGGGCAATAGTACCAATCTTATTTCCTTTAAAAAAAACCTTCAAAAATGTGTAATATTCTAACATGTTTGAATATTTTGTCAATAAAAGAATTACAAGCATTTTTTTCATTTTCTCGAGAACCTCAATCTCAGAACATTTTTGTTTTTTCCTCTGATTTTATAATATTTGTACAATATCATCAAGAATGTATACTAAGTTTAAACAAATAATTCATCAATGAAACATGTTTACTAATAATGCATCATCAAATTCAATATACAAATATTTATTAAACATTCGTCGTGAGTCGTGAGAGATCCAATTTGAGTTGACAAACATTTCGGCGATGTTAGAGACGACGATACTATGATCAAACGATACAAATCGAATAGGCTCCGATGTCGCAGGAAAATTCAATTAGACATGATCACCTACCGCGTTAACGCAATTTATTAGAGTTACCCTATCTCCAGGCTAAGCCTCTGAACGAGTCAATCAAGACGCCGACAGATAGCGGTCGCAAACGTAGAGAGCCAAAGGGGGAATTACCCGTGAGCGGGAAATGTCCCGCGGCTGTTCTAGTTAAAGAGAGTAAGAGAGGAGAGAGAGAGAGAGAGAGAGAGAGAGAGAGACAGAGAACGAAAGAGCTAATCTTCGATGTCCGCGACCTACAGCAATAAGTTCTCTGCCACGGTCAGTAGCGTGAATTAACGTAACGACTCACCTCGATCTCGCTCGGCGCGTCTGACCTTGCTATTGTTCGTCGCTATTGTGACCCCTCATGCTGCTGGCCACTCGAGGCACTCGAGCACTCGAGGCCATTAGCAGGTTCCACCTTAATAGCGGACTGTTGATAAAAGGCGGATCGACAGCTAGGTGGCACATGCCACGTGCCACCTTTGATTTACGCAAATATCATTGTGATCGATATCGTTCACGTCGCGTTGTCGTATCGTATACAACATGACTCGCGTGAAAATAATTGACGCAAATGATATATGAGTCGCGTAATGCGGCGCAGATGTATTTTACAATTAGAGTACCAATATTCCGCGAACGAGAGTGCCGTGAGAAATGATTATGTCGATCCGACCAATAATTAAGAAGTTATTCGACCTGGGCCCGACTGATTTTGTAACTTTCGATAGCAATTTTTCAAACAGTTGTAGAGATTTGATATACTTTTTACAATATTTATCAGGAATTCTAGAACTCGAATGTGTGAAATTAGCATTCTAACTTTCCCAGCAAACGAGAATAAATTTTTTAATGAATTAAACATTGCAATTCATTTTAATTTATCCAAGTTTGCGCTTAGTCTCCGAGTATTTTTGGATTCAAATGGACTCAAATGGATTTCAAATACGAACGCACTATTCATCATTTTGAATTCGAATTGATTTATATTTCCATTGTTCAGTGTTTGCCTTTATCTATATAAAATTATCTAGATAATCATCTAGATAAGGAAATAGCTTCATCTTATCTTTATTTAAATTATTATAATGTATATTATATTCATCTTTATCTTAGATAAAAGAAATATTATCTTTTTCAAATTATCTAAGATTATGCGAATAACAACGATATAAAATATTGTCTTTAGTCTTATTGTTAGCCTCCAAGTTACCATTTATCCTAACAGATTTTTTTTCAGGAGTTGCTTTCTGAAATTCATTATCAGTAGTGAAAATGTGTAAATACGTAATGTGAACTATAGATTTTTAATACTGGCAGTATATATCGGAACGCAATTCGGATCATCAGAAGTGGAATATAAAAATCGTCCCAAAACTATAAAACTCGAAAGCTTACAAAAAAATTTATGTCAGTCATTATATAATGTGAATTATATTTATATATTCCTTTTATTTTTATTTTGATTTTTATTTACGTATTAATTTAAATTCAACGAGAAATATTTTTTGTTAGATTAAATTATTTGAAGAACTTTTGTTTTTAAAAAATGATTTAGAAATAAAAATTTTAACATATTTCACATCCTCAATCGTTTGCTCAATAACGATATTATCTGAAAATTATCTAGAAAAAACTATATTTTATCTGTATGTCATGTTTTAATGATCAAATATCTTTGTTTTTAATGATCTAATATATGTTATGATATTTCGACAACAACTGTCGTGGCTCCGCAGCTCAACCTAATGTATAATTATATTTTATCTTTTATCTAGATAAATTAAATTATCTTTATCTTATCTAAGATACATTTACATGTAATTTATTTTATCTTTATCTAGATAAATTTTAAATTATCTAAGCGCAATACTGCCATTATATCATTTTTGGATTTTAATGAATTGAAATACAAAATGAGTTATTCATTATTTTGAATTTGAATGGATTCATGTTTTCATTATATTATTTTTGAATTCAAATGAATTGAAATATGAAATGAGCTATTCACCATGTTGAATTCATATTATTTTTGAATTCATGTGGATTCGAAAAATCAGAAGCGCAAATTCGAAAATATCGAATTGAATTCATTTCGACATTTTCGAATTCACGCTTCAGATTTTTCGAATCTATTTGAAAAATAATATGAATATATCCGAATTCAACATGATGAATAGCTCATTTCGTATTTCAATTTATTTGAATCCAAAAATAATATAATGAGACATGAATCCATTCGAATTTAAAATAATAAATAGCGCATTTCGCATTTCAATCTATTTGAGTCCATTTGAATCCAAAAATACTCCGGGACTTTAAAACGCGAACTCGGATAAATTAAAATAAATTTCAATTTTCAATTCATTTGAATTTATTTTCATTTGCTAAGGCAGTGAGCGATGCAACAAAACTTATGGACGTTACCCATCGCGCGTGCTTCACGGTAATATCTTTCAAACTGCACGAGTAATTATCCGCGAAGCAATTATTCGGGGCGTATCTCGTTCACGAAAGACAGCTCTCTCGATTCGATTTTTACGAATAATTACGAATAATTACGAAATGCCTTTTACGAATAATTGCCAGTTTGGTTTCCGAAAACGCGCGCGTAGATTATTGCTACACGATGGAAAGGAATTTGAGAGCAATATTGGCGGACGGCGACTCGGCAACGCTCTGCCGTAATAATTTTCCCATTACCACGTAACGTAATGAATGACGCGCATAATACTTGTCGCAAGAGACGGGCGATACTTAAGACACGCAACGCCATATTTGCGAGACATTCAATTGAATTTTCCCAACATTATGCAACGGCACTTTCGACCGAGCAACGCGATCCGTATTAAAAGCCTAACATATATTTCCACGCTGATCGAACATACTTAACGCTTGTCGCCGTGTTTAACCATTGACGATAATTTATTCTTTCGTAAGCTTATGTGAATATATATTCAGCGCGAACATATCAATACATTTGTTAGCATCATCAGAGAATATTAATCCATTTATTTAGTACTAACGTTCAAATATTGTTTTTTTCCAAAATAATAATGTTTGATAATTTTAAAATAACTTAGTAATACCATTTTCTTCAATCCCTTGAAAAAAGGAACCGATGAAGGCTGCGTTCGTGAAGCGTGCTATCAGCTTTATTGCGTCACTTTATCTTCATTATACGTTTAGTGATGGATAAAGATAGAATGACAGAACAGCGTTAGAGATGCGCGCGATACGAGATAAGTCTTGATCTCGTTTCGATCTTGTTTTGAAATCGAAACGAGATCGATATTGTGAGATATTTAAAATCGATATCGAGATTTAACATATCGAGATCCGACAAGATCAAGATTGTTTAAAATTTTCGTCAAGATCTCGTTGGAATCTCGACAAAATATTTTATTATTTCACCGATTTGATGGTACAATAGCTATATGACGCTGCTACATTCATGAACGATGCAACGCATAACTACAGACTATGAACGATTATAATTATTAGTACAGGCATTACAAATGTTTTTATTTTTGTCTTGCGTAGTTTTATGGTGGAAATATACAAGACGTGCTTGTTCTCGAGACTCGAGATCAATTTTCGTCCGGTTTTGCGCAGCTCTTAAGCGCCTTTATTTTTAAATATCGATACATGGAAATTAACTTGATATACTTGATATAAAACTGGGTGGGAGTCTTTTGACCACGTTGCGATTGACCACCATCCACTCGCAGTGCTTGAACAGTGGAAAAACTTTAGGCACTAGCTGCTGTGAATGGCTGTAATCAGTCGCAACGTGGTCAAACGGGACGCTTCCTATAAAACTTATTGTTCACTAGGTGTCATTGATGCCTTTCCACTTGAAGTTAACTATTTCCGATATTCGCTAGACACGTTAAACGCACTATAGAAAATCCGAAACGCAACAACTTCAAGTAGGAAGACATTAATGACGCCTAGTGTTTCATGTAACAGGAAAGCTACAAGACATCCACGGTGTTTCATGTAACAGGAAAGCTACAAGACATCCAGTAATTAGTTAGTTATTAATAATTTTAGAAGATACGCAATAACTGGCAATAATTTTTGTAACTAATTTTTTTTAATGTAAAGACGTTACTCGTATATCTTTTGAGTCCGAAAGGTAAAGTAGGAACATCTAGTATATGTAGTCTACATATTTCTCTGTAAAATTTTAACAAATACATGTATCATCATTTATACTCACAAACAAAACTATTTTTGCATTTTTTAAACTATTTCTTGTATTCGCTAATCTTGTCAAGAAGTTGCAATTCGAAATCGAGATCGAGATCATATATTTGAAATTCTCGAAAATCGATATGCATATTTCGAGATTTTTCAAGATTGAAATCAAAATCGCAAAAATCTCGTTTCGTTTCGTCTCTTGCGCATCTCCAATAATGCGCTCTCCAAACGCAACTGAAATATCATCAGTTATTGATATAGTAATCGGTTTATTGAACTTCTCTCAAGGGACACACACACACACACACACACACACACTCTCTCTCTCTCTCTCTCTCTTTATCTCATCATTAATTTTAAATCATTGGTTTTCTCATTTTATCGTTCTTTCATTAGAAATATTTATAAATAATCCTTAAAGTAGAACCTTTAGCACAGGATTAGCAAAATTCCACATTTTTTGGATAAAGTCTAATAGTAAAAACTAGTTTTTACCAATATTTTCCGTAAAAAAAATCGGCAAAAACTGAAATCTTTTTTTCTATTAAAAACAATAAAATATATAGAAAATATAGAAAACTTTTTTATATTGTGCCTCATACAACAACAAATATTTTAAAAATACAGTATTTCAGAAATTATTGTTTTGTAAAGGCATGAATAAAAAATTGTGAGAGGGTCATGCAAATCTCAGTTATCTAGTGAAACAAGATGAAAAAGTCCATTGAAGTAATTGGAAACTTTTATTTGCAGTGTTGAAAAGTTTACCTTTAAATGAATGATGAGTATGAAAAAGAGATAGATAACAAGATTTCCAGCAATAATCATTTTTACGGTACAATAATATTTTTCTCAATTCTTCATAGAGTATCTAAAAGTATGTAAAATTTAGTAACATTTAGTAACATTTATAACTGCAATTTGAAAAGGACCTCATATAAGTTGAATCGTAAGTATTTTGCTTCTTTTTTATTTATTTAAAGTAGCTCAAAAATTTGAAAATTATGAAGATACTTCCAAACTGAAACAAACATCTGAACATGTTTTTAAAGAAATAAAATGTAGCATAATTTAAATATCTTTAATATTTCGAGAAATTTCTATGGATAATAATCGAACAGTATGCTTATGTGATTGAATCTTATAGGTCAATAATATTATTATAAAAAGATAAGATACACACAGGTAAAAAATTAATACATGTAGAAAATGCGCTTGACACAGTAAAATCAAGAAAAGTATTTATTTATTTATTTGCAATTATATTTGTTGAAAATGAATATAATTATTAAATTTCATTATTTTTAACAACACTGCAACACTCATGCATATTATATAAATAAATAAATTTTGTATTATAAATTGAATGATAAAAACAAACTAGTTTTATACTGGTATTAAAATTTTTAATTCTACTGTTATTATGTTTTTCTCATTTTTTAAAATTTATAAAAGTTACATTTATACGTGCAAAGTTATTTTAAAAATATATTTCACATATCAATTTGAATGAAAAAGAGATTTCATTAATACAAGGTTTCGTTACTATTGATAGGTTTCGTTTTTCTTTAAACTGTAACCATTATAGTATGTGATTTATCAATTAAAGCAAAAATATTTGTGTGCATAAAGTTATATCAATATTTAGCATTATATATTAATTATTATTATTTTTACCAATGGACAGTTTTATTCCAATGGAAAGTTCAGAATAGTAAAATCCGGAATTTACCATGGGTTTTTCTACCTATATGAACTTTTCCGTCAATCCTGCTTTAGAAAGTACTTAACTAAAATCTTGCAATTTCCAAGATCTCTTTTCGATTATTATATGCATATAATATTAATAAAAATTAAACACTTGTTTCTTATTCTTTTTTAATGTATCGGAATAATATAGTTAATTTAAAAAAAACATCAGAACGGGATTAGTTATTTTTTGCAGTATTTTTTGGACATTAAATATGAAACCGGTTTCCAAATTGCTTCATCACATCACAATTTTGAAAAATTTAGTTAAAATTGCAAAAAAGGTTTTTCACATATTTTGTTGTATTATAATTACGATATGTAATATATTGAAAAAGCTTTTTGAAATAATAATTAAGCATGTTGTTAGGACTTTCAAATCAAAAGGAATTTGTTGACTACGATTAATAAGATATTCATAATTAATCTTTAAACCGTAACGCTCGAAAAAATTACTATTGATAAAAAGCGGTGTGACAGATCGATCGTCTTTATGTTTCCGCTAATTTTATAAGTTCTTTATTATGAAAAATGTATATTTTCAGTTATTCTGAATACTTATAAACAAGGGAGGCGGAGAAAAATGTTTTATTGTGAGGATTAGCAAAAAATCTCATATACGAGGTATCTCTAAAGTTTGAACTTTACCCGTTATACTTCGGAAACGAGTCCAAATTGTGAAAAACCGTGAAATGTAACAATAATTAGAATATGTGATAAATAACTTGCTCAATTATACTGTAAAAATTTTGTGTAAAGTTACATCTATTCTAGAGGGTAATTTTGAGACCCACTATAATAATTATAAAATTCCATGCGTTTGTAAATTTTCAATCGGTATAGTGAAAAATTAATTTATTAATTGCCTAATTTGTAATTAAGCAGATTGCAGAAATTTTACAATATATATGGAAAATTATTGGAATAATAATGTATAACATTACTTTTTGCAATTGTATTATTATACATTCAAATATACATCTTTTCATTATACTTGTAAACAATGGAATGATTCTGTATATAGTAGCAAGCAGGACAGAATTTTTGCGCATGCATGTTGAATTGATCGCATTATTTTTTACAGCATACATGAAAGATGACTGTTGTATTACGTAAAGTTACAAAAATTGAATAATTAAATGAAATATTTAAAATAGTCATGTGTGTAATTTTCCTTATAAAATATATTTACACAATAAAAGCATATATACATATTTTGAGGGAATTACATAATTTCTCTAAATTACTTGATATTTTTATATTTACAGGACTAGTTATGTAATTTTTATATCTATTATTAGTAAATTAAAAAATTAAAAAATTTCTTATAGTGTAATTTATAATCTCTTGAAAAGTGATATATTTAGTGCGCAAATTTTCAACGTTAAACAATCGTCAAATCTGAGAAATAAATGTTTCTACTTAAGGGCTGAAGGCAGATTAACCACTCACCGATCGCTGAAACCAATGCAGCAATCTCTGACTTCGATCATCTAATAATCCTCAATACGCCTTCAGTCTTCGTTGATGCATCCGCGAGACGCGATTGCATTCTCGAATAACACGGAACACGAGATAACATGCGTTGTCAAATACGAAATCAAATACAAAAATCGCTCGATAGATATCGGTTCCGAGAGAACACGTGCGATCGCGATAAAACGTGTCACCTCGTGAATCAACATTAAAATTTACGACTACTGTTAACGTTACGATCGCCAGCGTAAACTCATTCACTCCCGACGTTCGCGAACAACATATTTTTCCGACAGTACTGTTAATATCGAATTACAATCATCGTAAGCATCACAGACAACGCACGACATCCATTGGACATCCAGATTTGATTTTAATCTGGTCCAAACATCCATGGACATAGTACGAATATTTTAAAAACGTACATTATTCAACGTGCAAAGTATATTTACATATTTATATTTGGACATTTAAAAAAATGTTCATTTTATGCAAAAAATTTTTTAAGTCTGCTGCTTTCGCTGACTTGACGAGCGAAAATTTTTTTAAGTCCTCACGAGTTTTGCTTTCATTACCTCCGGTAACGGAAATTTACCAAATTCGCGCGTATGTGTGTGTGTGTGTGTGTATGTGTCCATGTCCTTGTCCGTGTCCGTTGTCGTATCCGCATTCAGCCAAGTTTAGCGTGTGCCATACAAATGAGAGAATCTAGCTCTCCTTGAAGAAGAGAAAGAAGAATAAATTTTTATTTCACTCATTCGACACGTATTGAACTTTGCCGAATAATATCAATGTTACAAAATATAAATCGCTAATAAATTACTTTAATTTGCATTAAAAATGAATAAATTGTTTAAGTATTTACCTTATATAAAGATAAATAGATATAAAACAGCAATTATAATAATCAGGTAATTGAATATAATTGTTTGACTCCAAAGAAAAGAATCCCAATCATATTTAAATGCTCAGCGAGTAGGCTGGTTCAACGACATATCTACACTAAACTTTCTGTCTACAAAGTAAAGCTGGAATCTTTTATATCCGATATCTTGCCGTGAACTAGAGAATGCATTAGAGAGTGCCTCAAAACAACTATCTCACTCTGTTTAAAATGTTACTTTCAGATTCACTTCGTATACAGAATGTTTAGTCTAGATATGTATATCATTAGGCTAGCTACTTGATCTAATTGAATTTGTTTATCGTATTAATTTGATCCTGTTTTAGTCCGTTCTAATTGAGGTTTTTGAAAAATTCAACATAGTAACCCCCAGAGACATTCCTAGGGATGTTTCCAGCGATATTTTCAAGGATATTCCAGGGATATCCCGAGGTATGTCCCAGGGATGTCCCTAGGGGTAGTTCCTGAGATATTCCTTGGAATGTGTGGGAGTATCACTTGGGTTTTGTTTAAAATAAATTAAAGGTACTATCATTTAGGTTGAAATAGAAAGATCCTTGAATGGAAATATAAATATACTACCATTTGGATTTTATTTATTAAATTAGTACAACAGTTATTTCAAAGAGCAATACATTTTCTTTATAATTGACGCAATTTAAAGATTTTGTATTGTACATTTTTTTGGACAAATATATATCACTTCGGTTGAATTACATTACACAATTTTAAGACATTATTTTTTTTTATTTACATACTACTTAAATTAGGTTTGAAATAAAATTTTTCAATAAAAATACAAAGACAGTATCATTTGGGTTCTGAGAAATATTATAGGTACTACCACTTGTATTGGAATACGAATATTTTTCAATGAAAACACAAAGATAGCACTTAGGTTTGGTAAATTGTTAAAACTACACAATCGTGTGGTTCGACTAGCGCGGCCGAATCGCGTTACCGTTCGCGAATCGATTTGATACTTTCCTTGACTTGCAGCCTTGATCTGTGTCACGAAATTCCGGTAAGCGACTAAAATACGTGTCACTATAGGTACGCATTGGAAATTGAAGAGATTAGAAATTACATATGGGAGATTAGAATTCAATCAATCAAAATAAAATGGACTGAAATTAAAATTGTCTTATTTATCGAATTCTAATCGATTAATTACCTCTAGGGCATAGTCTAACAGATTTAAACGTCACTGGTATCATTCATAGCGTATACAACGACCGTATATAACAACCGTGTAAAGTTTGTATCAGATTGAAATTGAAGATTGCAAATTGGAGATTAGAATTCTGAGTAGAAAATTCAATTTTATTCTATTTCATTCTGATTGATAAAATTTTAATCTCCAATTCGCAATCCTTAATCTCTAATACGTAATCTGATATGGAATATACAAAAAAATCTCAACTGGGATCGTACCGTAAATTTACGTCCACATAGATTATTTATGTATTGTCTGAGTTATATTTACGCGAATCTTTTTGTGTAAACAATACAAGCAATTTAAATTATTATAAATTCAAAAACATAATACAGAAAAAAGTAATTAAATTATAAAATTGTTGACTTTTATATTTACAGGACTAATCATGTAATTTTGACATCTTTTATTTGTGTAAATTTACTGAACTTTATTACAGTGTACTAAAATTGCTACTTCAATTATTTTGCTATTGAAGCAAGTTAGCTGCAATACAACATTTTGAATTTCACTTATTACAAAAAAAATTATGCCATATACAGAATGGTTCCCGACATGAAAATGTAAAGAAGGGTTTTCTCTATTATATAGTTTAATCATTAACTGTTTATGTTAAATATCGAACTACATTAACCAGCTTCAATTTTCCCTATGTCAAAATTCACTGATAGAATTCACTAATGATAAGCAAAATAAGCACGATTGCTTAATTAAGTCCGGCGAGATAAAATGTACTGAAGTTGGATCGGCAATCGGGGATCGTTTAGATGTTAGTCACGTGAATCACGCGAGGAAATCGATGCTCGTGTCAAGATGATCGCTCATCTTCGCAGAGCAGATTCTGCGGAATTTCTGACTCATAGAATTACGATTAAAATGTGGGCAAAAAAAACGCCCGTCGCTGACTTTTCAAACGATTCGTTAATCACCAGATGTGCGATGCGAACTGATTGGTGACTAAAAAATTTTGTCGATGACCTATTTCGCGCGCTTGCCGAGGAGTTTTATTGTGTATTAATGGCGGAAAAATTAAGTCTGAATTCATTAAATATATATTAAATTAATATTGAATAAATATCAAATAAATCTATTTTCTAATTATTATTTTAATTAAATGTTAATGTAAAGTGAACATTAAATTAATATTAAACAAATAATAAGTATAAAAAAATATTTCTTTAAATTATTATATCAAATCAGTAATTAATATTAAGCAAAATATTAAATTAAATTAATATTAAATAAACGTTAAATGCTTATTTTATTTAAATTATTATTTAAAATAAATATTTAATGTAAAATAAACATTAAATTAATATAAAATAAATATTATTTTTATAATGAAGCTGTATAATGTGTAACTAATGAAAAATAAACATTAAAAGAACATTTAAAACAGATTGTCTGCTCATTGGATTCCGGAACGATATTAACTGGTGAGAACTGTGTGTCTCAATAGAAATATTATTACGATATTTAAAGATATTAGAGAAGAGGATGAACTATATATGATAATACTCTTGTATAAGTATTATAGCCTTTGTAATATTTCCATTATTAGGTGACAAATTATACTTATGAATCATTTGTTTAATAGTTCGCCGTTATGCTATGCGGCTATTATGCTAATATACAATAGCCGACATTTTTTACAAAGCATTTTTACTTTTGAGCATTTTGAAACTTCAAGATATATTTTCATATTTAACTACATGTATACTTCCTCATAATATTTAAACTTGGGCGTATTGTCACGCGAATACATACAATACTCTTGAGTATTTATTTGAGTGTCTTGATATTTAACATTTTATTTGGTTGTACACATTTCGAATTACACAAAGTTAAACAAAAGCATGAAATTTTGCTAATGTAGCTTAAACGTGTTGCTGCCTCAACTGACCTAAAATGATCTTTTTTTCGATGCTGAAAAAGCAGGGATCCAGACCGAATCAGAACAGGAACCAATAATTCTTTCTTTAGTTAAACCAAAATTGTGAACCCTATCAAAATTCTACAAAGTTTATTTGAATTCATAACCAGTCCGAGAAAATTATATTTGATTTATGGTTCTTTTCGGTTTTCCTTTTTTAATATACCTATTTATTATTTTTATATATTTATTAATTTATTACTTTTATTCCTATATTTTTATTATTAATATTTTATCTATTCATATTATTCCTTTTATAAGGTTATAAGATTTAACGAACGTGAGCTTTTCATTATACAAGTACACGAGTACACAAGTTGCGTTGACTTAATCTGCATACGGGACGCACGCTATTAGCGCTATTGAATCATTCTATACTTGTTTTACAGGGATCTAATGAACGTAATAGCGCTTCCCGAACGCATTCTAATTTTAAAGATATTAAAAAGTGAAAAAAAAAACAAATGTTTAAATTCATGTAGTCATATACAATAAATTTTTAATTTTAATAATAGAGAATTATCATCAAGTATTTTTTAAAAATGTAGAACATAAAGAGATTAATATTATTTAAAAAAGACTGATTTTATGGACGGAAAAAGATGAAAAGTTTTTCAAGATTTAATTGGATCGCCCGATCGCTGCCAACTTTACAGAACTTTCCATGATCTGTAATATAATACATACATTTATTTATGAAGATCGAATCGACTGATTAAAACGTATTAATAGCAGCTTAAAAAAAGACATTAAAAATGTAAAAAAGAACGCCAAGTATTTTTTTTTGTAATATGTCAAAACAACAATGAATAAAACCAAAGCAAACCAAAACAGCGATGGATAAAACAAAACCAAACCAAAACAGTAATGGATAAAATCAAATATAATACCATCAAAAAGAAGTGAAATCAAAATTATTCCAAGTATATTTATTGACTAAATATAATACCACAAAAAAGAAGTGAAATCAAAATTATTCCAAATATATTTATCAGAATAATAAACCACACGAAAACAACAATGGATAAAATTAAATATAATATCATCAAAAAGAAGTGAAATCAAAATTATTCCAAGTATATTTATCAGAATAATAAACCAAACCAAAACAGCAATGCATAAAAATAAACCAAACCAAAACAGCAATGCATAAAACCAAATATAATACCATCAAAAAGTATCTCGGTACATTTTTTCCAAAGTATCTGTATTTGTACCTAGGTATTGAAAATAAAGTAACTTACACATCATTGATTGTGTATTGGCATATTAGGGCCATTAAAAAACAACGGCTACTAATTAAAGAATTCCATAAACAATTGTTAGAATTCGTCACCTAATAACGGAGATAATGGGGATAGTCATGTCTACAGTAGCCATAATACTCTCTTCTCCTCTAATCAATTAAAATAATTAATAAAGTAGTTAGTTAAGCTTTGCACTTGCAAATACAAATAAGGAAATATAATAACACAGCCACACAAAAAAAGAAAAGTGTCATGTCCGAGAGATTAGACCCATGTATCCCTAAGTATTTTGAGGCTCTGAAACCGAATATGACATCAGAATTGCGCCATCAGATCAGGATTTTTTTTTACCCTCAAAATAGTGTAATTTTAAGGAATATTTGGCAATTTTTTGAGGATAAAAAAAATTTTGAACTGATGGCGCAATTCTGAGGTCATAATCGGTTTAACAGCTTCAAAATACATAGGAATACATGGGTCTAATCTCTCGGACATGAACTTTTTTTTGTGTGTGGCTGTGTAATCAATGATAGGAGCAAATTAAAATAACTACAAAAATAAAATTATATTCTTCGTAAGTGGATAGATGCGCTGTGTTATTACATTATTAAAATATTTTTAAGAACTTTTATGTTGCAATAATTTAAATATTTACATTATTTTGCATCGTATATGTATTAATATTTTGTACATAAATGAAAAACAATTTTTTTACATTTCCCTCAGAACAAATCAAAATATTTTTACGCTTATTGTTAAACAGCAATATGTACGTTATACATTAATAGTTATTAGGGGAAAGTGGGCTAAATCGGACCGTGTTCCAAATAGAATCCTTTTAATTTAAATGAATACGATTTGTTAAAGGTTTATAAGATTTTATTACATCTAATTATCTATTCTATCATTGAAATAATTAAATCATTATTTAAACACGAATGCCATTTATATTTACCTTTAAGGAAACATACATTTAATTATGGTGAGAAAAATGATAATAATATTCATTAATAATTAACTCTAAACATTCATAAATATAATTATATTGTTAATCATAAAACCGTTTATAACAATCACTATTAAATAATAAATATCTTAATGCTAAAATTTATTTCAATTGATATCCAATTATCATTGTAAGGCCTTACAACCGCACGCACGCAACATTGACACACAAACATTAGATGACAGACAAAAACAAAGTCAGTGCATTTAAATGATTTTCATTCACTTTAATTACTATATTCAATTAAAATTCATTGTGCCATCTATAAATTATTGAATTAACTTGATGATAATTATCGATTATTCAACACGGTTAAGCAGATTTGTGTGCCATTTATAATATAAAGTCCTTATTAGACACCGAATATGTGATTCGACTGATTTCCGTGTTGGAAAATAAATATTTTATTCTTATTATGGGAAAATTCTTAAGTCTAGAATAAAATAATTTCGGTGCTGTCGTATTAATTATTTTATATAGGTTAGATAATAAAAATTTGTGGCAAATCTTATAACATTTCGACTAATACAATACGCTACGGAGCATTGATCTACTAAACTGGTCCAAACTGTCCTACCATACCTCTACGTAATATCCCGAAAATAGATTTTTGAGGTTTTGACGTAACAGATTCTTTACTTGTTGATTCTACGAGTCCATTTGGTTTTCTTTTAACAACAATCCAAGAATTTCTAAAATATTCGTTCGTAGTTCGTCAAAATCTTTATGAGATTGTTGTTGAAATTGTCTGACGATTATCATATAAGTAATGATTAACCCGATGAACTGAAAAACAAGTACTTTATTTATTTTAATTATTTGGATAACTTTTCACTGCAATTCGAAATGAGCTACTTCTATGAAACTTGTAATAAAACCCGATGAACTGAAAAACAAGTACTTTATTTATTTTAATTATTTGGATAACTTTTCACTGCAATTCGAAATGAGCTACTTCTATGAAAATTGTAATAAAATAAATAAATAATGTACTTACATCTTTGAACAAACTATTATTTATTTCGAAGAAATTGTAGGCCGTAAATGCTATTCGATAGTGTTGCAGTTGAATCATGAAATCATTGATCTTTTTTGTGACACAGTCTCGATCCAGATTTCTACGCAAGAGATTTTCCATATCGACGTAAGATTGTGACTGCTGCTCTGATTTAAACTTTGTTCGCCGTCCAGATCTTCCAGTGGAGGTCGCACTTCTAGACTCGATAGATTACTCGCCACGTGCTTATTAAGATTTACAGATTTGCGTTTTAATATAATTTCGTATATGATTCTCCCGGTCCTATTGGATTCTTGACGCGCGAGCGTACAAATCCAGCAAACCAAGTAAAATTGCGTGACATACACAATACAACGAAAACTCTTTAGCATTAAAAATGTGTAATTCAGAAATTTGTTCAAAGAATAGTAAAATTGGAATAGTGTAGCCACAGCCATGGTGAAGCAATTCATAGAGCAGAAGAGGAGATGAAGACCGTGAATATTGTTTACTATGCTGACGAGATCACAAATATCTGTACAACAGAATTTAAAATTCAACTATGATATCATCGCAACATTTTCATAGATCATATTAAATTATACTTCGGATCATATATGTATATTATCGGATTATATGTAATAATACAGATAATACTCGCAAAAACTTACCGGTGTGCAATTCTCTAATACGTCTAATCTTGAATGCAAGAACATCGGATAAAGTATCCAACTGACCGATCAATTTATTTATCGTTTGAAATCTGCAATATAACACGTAGACAACAACGTCGAAGACGAAACTATTAATCAACGACTGAGCGATTATCAATCCATAAAACGTTAAATGAAACAGTAAAAATGTCCATTTAGAATCGGTAATGACATAATACACAATAGGAATGCTCGAACAGAAAATGGTCGCAAAAACTGCTAGCGCCTCGACAATTTTTATAGACTGGTCATTCATGGATATTTCTTTCCTGGTCTTTTGATCGAGTTCTTTCAATCTGTCCATCAGCTTCGGCCACTTGTTGTACATCCTGATTCCGTGAAAGATGTAGTAATAGGTTGATACGTAAACCATCGCATTATTTAGCCAATACATGTAATCTTATACGTCACCCTCAAAGGTGTAAAGAAAGTAAGTTGCTGCGTTGTATATCATGCAAATGGAACACAAAGTCATATAAAATATACGTATTATTATCGTTATAGCCTTGGAATACTTTCGCGGATGTGCTATACCTACGCCTAGAAACCAGGAGGTGTACGTTATTGGACGTAAGATGCGCTCTATCGGCGGCGAGTTGTCTTTCATTTTGAATGCGAGCACATGAACCTTAACCTTCATTTTACCTCTTATTATCTTGCTAATTGACTGCTTGTTATTTTGTAAACAAATATGGCTGCTGATTACATTTTATAGATCCTTGCGATATAGAATATTATATAAAGTAAATATCTTGTCTGGAAGCAAAACACTCTAAGAATCACTCTAAGAAACACTCTAAGAAACGCTCATGTCGTGAATTGTCCCTTGTGTTTCACGTGCAATGAAGAACGTTCTACTTCTGTGCTCGCAATGAAATGCACATTTCGGGCCATTTCTGAGGCAATGCCTACTATCTTCCCACTACTGCTCGAGACTCGACGGCCGAGCCGCCGATCGCGTGTGGATCGCGCTATAGCCTCAAGGGTGTTATTTTAAAAATATGTTAATAAGTATCTCTTCCGTCAAACTATTATTATTATTAAAGCATCTATAGAAATTAGAGCTCCCGGCGGGAATCGTTTTTTAAAATACACGGGTACATGTGTTATGTGTAGTCGTTCTATACGTTACATCTGACACGAGTATCTGCGGGTACACGTGTATCCACAAGTACCCGTGAGAGAAGTAACGTTTAGAACTTCTACACGTGTCATATATACCTGTATATTTTAAAACACATTTCTGATCGTGAGATCTAATAAGAATGTCATCTGATATTTCGTGTAATCAGACTTGTATAAATCAGAGAACATATTTCAACAACAATCTGGCACGTGCCGCCTAATGAAATAATTAAAAATTTAAATCAAAGCATTCTATATCTATGTGATGCGAATCCCGAGCGGTAGTGAAGAGATGCCAAAACAGCAACGAATAAAATCAAACCAAACCAAAAAGCAATGTATAAAACTAAATTAAACCAAAACAGCAACGGATAAAACAAAACCAAACTAAAACAGCAATGGATAAAAAATATAATACCATCACAAAAAGAAGTGAAATCAAAATTATTCCTAGTGTATTTATCAGAATAATAAAAAGAAGAATAAAAAACATTGAAAGGGTATAAAATACAGCGGAAAATAAAAGGAGAAAATAAAATGCAATAAATAGCGTAATGCGAGACGCAGAAATTAAAAAGGAATTAATTGTACCGATAGGGTGGGAGTCTTTTGACCACGTTGCGATTAATCTTACGTCCCGATTTTAGACTTTGTGCTGTATGGGGTGTAAACAATTTGCTTATTATAAAATTTCTTTTTTTATAAAATAAATTTTAATACAAATGTAAACATAATAGTTCAATAAGATTTTATTAAATAAATTTTAGGCTTACAATGTATCTTAATTTGAATAAATTAATAAGTATGCTAATGCATTTAAATGAATTTTATATGATTAGTTATATACAAAAAACGGACGCACCAAGTACGCTGCTGCTAAAAATTTTGCCCACATTTGATTTTATCTGCCACATAATTTGCTGCTCATCGGTACAGGAATGTTCCGTTTGACCACGTTGCAATTGACAACAGCAGTTTACAGCGGCCGATGCCTAGTTTTTCCACTGTCCAAACACTGTAAGAGGCCGGTGATCAATCGCAACGTGGTAAAAAACTCCCACCCCATCGGTACAATTAATTCCTTTTTAATTTCTGCATCTCACATTACGCTATTTATTGCATTTTATTTTCTTTTAATGTTTTTTTATTCTGCTATTTATTATTCTGATAAATACACTTGGAATAATTTTGATTTCATTTCTTTTTGATGGTAATATATTTGATTTTATTCATTGCTGTTTTAGTTTGGTTTATTATTCTGATAAATACACTTGGAATAATTATGATTTTACTTCCTTTTGTGATGGTATTATATTTATTTTTTATCAATAAATATACTTGGAATAATTTTGATTTCACTTCTTTTTGATGGTATTATATTTGGTTTTATCCATGTGCTGTTTTGGTTTGGTTTTGTTTTATCCATTGCTGTTTTGGTTTAGTTTAATTTTATCCATTGCTTTTTGGTTTGGTTTGGTTTTATTCATTGCTGTTTTGGCATATTACAAAAAAATACTTGACGTTTTTTTTTTACATTTTTAATGTCTTTTTTTAGGCGGATTTCACGAATTTTTGCTAAGTATTTCATTAGAGTAATAATATATTTTGTATTTACTGTTTAATTTTATTTTGTATTTTTATTTAAAACCATAATAGAGAATTATATTGATAACTATTGTTGTTTTGGTTTGGTTTTATCCGTTGCTGTTTTGGCATATTATTAAGAAATTTATACTTGTCATTTTTTTTACATTGAAACTTATTAGTCAATGAATACATTTGACTTAATATGTGTTCTGATTTAAAAAAATTATAAACCAATCGCAGAGCAGTCTGTTTTAAGATGTCATAAACCAATCACTGAACGGATTAGCATTTGTAAAATATTATTATTTAAAACGAAGGGTTGATAGTTCAGACAGTGTTTGAGCATTAAACAAATATTATTTAAACGAATTTTCGAAGTGAAGTTATTCGACCGAGTAATGTATAATACAAATTAAATAAGAAAGCCTTTTACGGTCGTAGCTGGATCNCTGGATCTTCGTGCTATGTTTGTTTGTGTGATTTTATATACCCATTCAAATTAACGAAACTGCGCGCTGATTACTTTTCAGACATAACACAGCCCTAAGTCAAATAAGAATGAATAATACGTTTTATCACGTTTTTATTAAATTAAAATTAATTTAATAATGATTGATGCTGACTTGCATCTAGATA
>QKQZ01006011.1:0-10004 GCA_003595255.1 Solenopsis fugax | reverse complement strand
CAGGAGGAGAAGGTCAGGGGAGAAAAGGGGAGGGGGGGGTGGAAGTTTCGTGTACTCTATACGACACGTTACTGCACACACTACCTCGGTATGCTCGGTCGCTTCCGTCGCGGTCAGAGAACGGTTCTTGCCGATCCGTCCTTAGTGGTACGACCATAAGGTGCATCTCCGATTGCACGAGATACCTATATACGGCTATGTATCTACACATGTACGTATACATGACGGTACATGTATATACGTACCTTTCCGTATATATGTGTGTGTGTGTGTGTTTGTGTGTATTATGTATACACACATATATATATGTATATACGTATATGGGATGCGAGATATCCCAGTAAGAACGGCAAGGATGCCGGTGCTGCGAGCTACGTGGTCGTGCCATGTGTTTGGAACGTCAGGCAACCAGACACGTTTCTCGAGACAATTTCTTGCCGTCTTATTTCATCCAGATGGATACGACCGTGCAGCGAATCGTATTCACTTTTCTGTTTAACGGATTGTCCTAAAGGACCAGTTTGACAAACGAGCCACGGGAAGAAAAGAGAAGACAAATCAAATCAAAGCGTGACAATTTCTAAAGTAACGGAACAAGTGTCTAACTCTCATTAAAATTACGTATTCTATAACGGCATACACAGAAAAAAATGATTATCAAATCAACAATTCATTGTTTCATATATAAGCAAGAGTATAAAATCTTCTAGGAAAAATTTGATAATCTTGATCAGACATAATTTGCTTACATGAAGAAACAAAATTTCTTTACGTTAGCAAATTATGTATCTTTGAGATTATAAATACTTCCAAGGAGATTATATATTCTTGCTTATATATGAAACAATGAATTGTTGATTTGATACTAATTTTTTTTCTGTGTAGCAATAATTGATTGACAGTAATTCAAAGTTCTACTCGTCGCGATACCTTTAACCAGTCATTGCCTTAAAGCTTCCATTTTCAAAGTAGGTCAATCCTCTATCTAATTCTCAGACAAACAGTCCGACAAAGAGCTCGATAAACGTGAGAGAAATATTGGCTCACCGAAACGTCAGAGTGGTGAAAGGTCGATAGCTCTTGTGACTATTGATGCTCTCCATCGGCGTACCCCAGAAATCGTCGTTGAGCACGCTGCTCCACGACGCCTCGCCGATCACGTCCCTGTTCCTCACCACCGCCGGTATGTCGTCGTGCACGAAGTCGCAGTCGAGCGCATTGAGATAACAGCCGACCGCGACGAGCGCGACCGCCGCGTAGATGCACCATCCCGGTGGCTCGTTCGCCTCAGTCTCGTTGCATCCGCCGCGGCCGTTTCTCTTGATTGACGATGCCTGGCAGAAGCAGGTGGCAGAACCGTTGTTCCGTCGCCTCATGTTGCTTGGCGCTGCTCGGTACCACGCACGAGATAAGCTCTCACGTTCGTTCGTCCGCGAGCCGGTAGCGCGAGCACTGTCATGAAGTCGCGAGCCGTTCTTTCGGGCACCGTTATCTCCTGCGCGATTGATCGCACTGCTCGGTGTGACTGCACTGATCGCGATCGAAATCAGCTGACTCTCGCATTTCTAGGGCGAATGCTCAGGTGGGAGTTGGCGATCGCAAAGCGTACCCCTCTCGTCCTTTCAACCCCTCAAGTATCGCTGCTAAGTACCATTTCAATCACGCGCACCTCGGCATTCCACCTCTGGTGCTTGTTTCATTAATAGCTTTACGAGTAGACAATTTGTAAAGGCCGATTGCTTGTATACACCGTTGGCTTTTCGGCTGCCAGTCGAGTCAAAGGGACATGATTCTTGTGTAACGCTGACGGCAAAGCGGCGCGTAATGTCGCGGTGCTAGCCGGTGCCTCGCGTTGATCTCTCCCATTTAGGCCGATGACGCTACTCCGACGAGCATTCGTTTGACCCGCGGTGAGCTTGACAAATGACTGTGGGAGTTCATTATTTATCAAGTCGGCCGGCTCGAGCGTGTTCCAGATGAAGGGTGGCGGCGGGTTCAGCGCGCGAACCGCTCACGATTCGGATAATAGCCCTCGCGTGGACTTTCCTCGGGAATGGCTCCCGTGGGGGATCCAAGTGGATCCCTTTTACGTAACCGCGTAACGACGTAACAGCTCGTTACCGCGCGCGCCCCAGCACCGGCCGGGTATCGGATCGGTCCGCTCTCCGAGCCGCAAATCACTGATCCGCGCGGATCATTACGTATTCTCCCGGCGGAATAAAACGCGATATGTCTATAGCTCACTTACCGTTCTCCGACGTAAGTGACGTTAACGCGCGTTTACGGCTCTATATAAGTTGCGGGTCCATAAGATACGTTCCAGGTCGCGCATTCGATACTCATCTACTCTACAAACGGATTTTCAATTACGACATGGAGCATAGCATTTCTCACAATGCTTGATATTCCGTGTACCCTTATCTAATATTTACGTTAACAACGTTACGGCGAATGCAACGTATCGTGATTACTCAATGGCAGCAGGACGATATCGCAGTCATTTTTATCGTTTCGTATCGATGTGTATCTCGTGCGCTTCGAGAGCGAGAACTCCTATGGTCTCCTATACGGTCAACGTTGAGACTATACTTTTTTTGCTACATCGGGGAAATTTCACAGAATTACGGAGAACAGGCTGCAACGTCAAGAGGACGGCTGTGTGACCCAGATACACGTAGCCAGGGCTCCTCCGTCGCCACAATTTTACTGTGCATATAGATCTATACAAGCGGCTCGTATCTCGCCGGGGGCACGACTTGAAATCCTCCGCGGCAGCGCCTTCACCTCCCGCTTCGACGACCTCCTACTTCTCTCTCGCCTCCACCTCTCTCTTTCCCTTGGCGTCGCTGCCACTTGGCCGCTACGTTTTTGTTCCTCGGCTTTCTTCAGCTTCCTCACCTCCTACGCCATCAAATTCGATCGTTGGACAAGTGTCACGACGATTCTTTTTTTCTCCATTTGCGTCTAGCATGCGGGAACTTAGGGACGAGCTTTCAACTTTCCGACGATCTTTCACTAGCGTGGTTCCCGCTGCTTTTGCCTCAGGCGAGATGTCACTCGAGACAAAAGTCAGGCATACTTGGCGTTCAAGTGGTAACTAGTGAACGTTCCTCGATGTTGGTCCTGTTCATCCGCGCCAAGTCGTATCGGGTGACTTTTAAAGGAACGAAAAAATTCCGTGCGATAGAAAATTATGGACGATTTTTAGTTAAAGATATTTAAGCTTCTCTCGTTTTACCGAAATATTATACTTGGAAAATGCAATACTTTGGTACCGCAATACCGTTTACTTTTTCCGATTGCTCTCGTTACTTTTCTGACTTTTAGTTAAATCGCGCAGCAGCATATGATTCGTATCAAAGACGCTCAAGTGCGGTCGCAGAGGTCAAAATGTAATTCCTCCGCCGATCGGCGATATTCATCGGAGGTGGTAGCTGCGCGTTTCCTTGCTCATTCAGACGAGATGAACGCAAATAGAGCCCTCCCGAGAGCCTGTAATCTGATATCGGGCACTTTGCCGATTGACACGGCGTGTAGATCGGTACGCACCGCACATCGGAACGTCACAGATCACGGTAATGATATCGGCGTCGTGCTCGAGCGGGTCGCCGCGACGACGATAAGCGCGAGACTAAGGGACGACGGCATCCGCCCGGTTATATACCCGACGCACTCTGACCCGCAAAGCCGCGCCCGCGCACGAGCCACCCCCGGGGGTTTCCCTCCTGCCTGCACCCTCGCGCGCCTTCCCTTTCTTCTTCTTTCCCGTTTGCCGGCACCTGCTCAACCTTGGACTGACGTCATGTTGTTTACCCGTAGTTTACCTGCCAAAAACAGGTCTTCCTTCGAAGGCACGATAAGTTTAAAATGGACAAAACTGGAACCATTGACGATGAATAAGATAATGTTTTTTTTTAACACTAAAGATAGATCTTTCAAATTGTCTCAAAATGAATATTTTTATTAATTGTGAATATTTTTAATTTTTGTGATATATTTTTAATTTGCTTTGATGTTTATTTATTTTAATGTTATTCACATAACGGTTTAGTCTCATTGAATAATATATTATAATACTATTTAATATTTTTAATATAATTTTTTTATCGTGATAAATTATAAAAAAACTTTGAATACTAATTTTATCAGAGAAATATAATATTTTATTAGATAGTTCCAATTATTCCATTTTACATTTCTATTTCCGCTACTTGTAGCTCATTTTAATTTAATTGAAATCGTTAACGAGATTTCTACGTTACGCGTGATGTAGTTAAGAACGTTTGTGTCGAATCTTACGAACAAGATAACAAAGACGACACTCCGAGCAATTATTTATTACCTGCACTTCTCCCTGCGGGGATATCTCGCATCTAACAATACAACGGATCACGGCTCGCGAATCAGTGAACGTAATGACGATACGAGCTCGTTACTGACGATGATGATACGGTAACGAGCTCGTAGTGGTGAAGTGCATTGTATGATTGAATTTGGCTATTGCCATCACAGCCCCGAACATGTATCAAACTGAAATTACATCGTATCAAGACATCGTTATTACATAATTTTAATTGTTGTTTCAAATCATTATCATCGTTAAATAGAGTTAAAGCGCCAACCTAACAACAATTTGTACGTAATAATTCATACCTGAACGTACATTTGAAACTCCTACGTATAAACTCACAAGCAAAAAGGTATGATTTTATATTTAAAGAAGAACTCATATATTAAAAAAAAAAGTAATGAAATTATTTTTCGAAATAAACATAGAAGTGGATAAAGCTTTTGCGAGATTAATATGGAGACGGATTGGATCCTGTTTTTATTTTAGTTTCTATTTCTATTCTTTAAACTTTTAACAAGATTCTGATGGAGCTAAATTATCTCGAGACTATGAAATAACAGATATATCAACATAAAGTGGCAAAGATAGATCTGAATTTTTCATGTCACTAATAAGCAAGTTTGGCGGAAAGTTATAATTGAGCGAGATACCGGCATTCTTCTACCAAGGAACTTAATATTAGCGACATGGCTGTCGCTCAAGTAATTCGCATAATGTACCCGGCGCTCGCAATTAATGATCATTTAGTTCGATGGCGCCGAGTAGCCGTCAGTGCCACGATTCGCAGGCGAACGCTGGGAACTTTGGCTCGCCAGCGCGCCGAACTTCCGTATGAATCCACTTTCAAACTACGCAAGAATTTTTAATTACGACCCTATAGAGCGAAAAACGCCACTTACGTGTCACGATAATGGTTCCCCGCATTCAGAGCGTCCGTCGGAGGAATGCGGAGGATCGGTTTTTCATGCGACTCCTAACGAATTTTTATTGCCGCAAAAGGGAACACAATGGCAATTCGCGCTAATTATTTTATTCGCACTTATGGTCTTTATTCTCCTCGGCTTCGAATATTTGTGATATCTCGCATGTTTCTCCGAAGTTTTAAGCTACTCATTTCTCCACGGATTTAACTGAGAATGTGACATCTCAGTCCTTCCGCAGATTACGCAACACTTTTCACGCAAGCTCGTGGAAAACGTGTAAAGAATCGAGCTGACCGCTTCAGCAATGTAATTTCGCTGCGGTGCTTAAGCTATTTCTTTGTGGACTTCCCGTTGAAGTATAAATTGGTTTTATGCTCTGCCGAGGAAGTTTCTAACTGGAAACTTATAGTCGCGGAACAAACGTCTGTAGACGGCACTGAAATATAGTGTTCAGACGTTCGTTGCGCCTGAATATTCAGCGAGTTCGCTCGCTGCCTATGTCTCCGCGCGCGCGCGCTGCCTACTTCGTTACACCCGGTTAACGCTTGCAATCGTCTGACCGCATTTAATAATGCACCTAACCGACGACGGCGCCGCCGACGCCCCAGGAGAGCAAGGTCTGCCAACGACCGTGAAAAGGTGTCGGTGTTCTGTAAGTAAGGGCAGCCGCAATACGTGCGCGGCTCCCTTCGTGGGCTTGCCCGAGGGCAAAAAGGGAAGAGGCACGCGGAACGACTTCATCTGAAATAAAGATAAAGGCTGTGCCTTCCGTCCGCATTCGCTTTAGACGCTCCTCGTGCGTTTTTATTTATTAAACGCACTGGCATATTGTGCAATTGTCTGCCTTCTTCTCTCCCCTTCTCTCTCTCTCTCTCTCTCTCTCTCTCTCTCTCTCTCTCTCTTTCTCTTTCTGTTCGATATATAAAGATCAACCAATAGCGAGCGACGAACGAACGCTTCGTATTCTCGTACAGCAGTCCCAACAGCTTAGACACAATCTGATTGTCTCCGCGCCGGTTTCTTATTTAAATTTTCATTGCTCCTGGCATCTTGTTAGCTCGTTATACGTCCCACTATTTGCCTATTTTATCGTCGAATCGTGAAATCGCTTCGGTTATCTTCATCTTGTGAAATATTTTGACTCTTTCTCTCTCTCTCTCTCTCTCTCTCTCTCTTTCTTGGCGCGAGATAGTATCTTGGACTCGAAAGCGCAATGTTGCTGCGAGAAATCACATGTTAGCCGCGCGGATACCTCGCTAGAACCGTCGTATCGATCGGCGGAAAATCTTAAACGCGAACCGACGCGAGAAATAATGCCTATAATTCGTACGTAACGCGGGACACGCGAACACGAAGCAGCATGCGAGAACGATAGCTCGTCGCGTACGGGCTCGAGTACGAGCGATTTCGCTGCGATTGCAAATAGTGTCGTCCGCAAAACTGCGATATTGATACGTTAGCGAAAATTGACGGCCGATCGCTTGTATCATAATAGGACTAACACCCCGGTGGAACCGCGGGAGGTACGAAACCTGTTAACGCCGCTAATGAACTCGGACGGCGCAGCTTCATCAAAACAATTCTCACCACGCGGGCGGGACGCGCTCACGAGATTTCGCGCGACAGAGACAGGGAGTTTCAGGCCGCCACAATGGGAACTCCGCGAACAATCAAAGGTGGTGGACATTCGGTCGCAGGACGGATGACGTGCACGAAACGCCGCCTGGGAGGAATGTATTTAATTAATGCGCTCGAGCAACGGCTATGTGGTGCACACGAGCGACCGCACAGAACCGTAGAATCGGACGCAAAGGTCGTGCGGGTACGATTCACGCGTGTGTGTGCGGTAAACTGTCAAAATTTGTTGCGAAACTCAACGCATCTGCAGGTGACTGCCAGGTCGATGTCCAGTCGTTCAGCGGAGGAGAAAGATAGCGTTCGCAATTTCCGGTAACGGCTCGCACTCGCGCGAGGAACACGTATTGACGAAGATTCTCGGCGAAACGAGCGGCCGAAATCCGTACGAATTTCGCCGTGTCCCGCATGCCTCGAGAAAGCACCTCTCTTTACGGTCTCTCGCGCTCTTTCTCTACCTTCGTCCTTACGCAGTCCACCATAGACGGGCTCGCGGGCTTACGAGAGAAGGGCGTAGACGTTCCCGAGGCTACAAATGTCGGAGGAATCTCGTCGACCGAGCAAGGTAGAACGTAATCGGGATCTTACCCCGCGCTACCCGACACCCTTCATGGTACACGGGAAACTTGGAATGATTTCGAGCGTAGAGTTTCGGGCTTTGCCTTACCCCTCGGGCCTTGCCCCTTGGATGCTGCCCGAATGACAAGAGAGAGAGAGAGAGAGAGAGAGAGCTCTTGCACAATACGTGGAAATATTACCTAACATTTCGAGTTATCGCACTACGGGCTTACTAATTGCATGCTTTCAGAGAATACCGCGGAAACTTCTGACCCTGTCACGTACTTTGGCTTTTAATAAAAGTTTCTTTTCCAAGTATTGCTTTATTAATAATAAATATTTTAAAAAATTATTAATAATAATATATAGACACGTTACGTGTGCAAGAACCGTGTTAATAAATTAGCATATTCATATTTCTTGAGATTAATAACACCTTAGACTGCTCGTACACTGAGAGAAATCGTTTGGTAGTATAGTGATCAAATGAATTTTATAGTTACTGATACCAAAAACTTTGTTACATTTAACAAAAAAACCAAAAACTTCTTTTGTAATTTGTTGTATGAAAATAATTATTTGGTTAAGACTACAAATTGTTTGGTCCAAACAACTATATATTTAGTAACTGTCACTACAAAATTCATTTGATCACTAATTAACCAAATTTTGGTTGATTTTACCAAACATTTCTCTCAGTGTATATATTGTGTGTAGGAATATTATAATATAGATTTAATTTACAATATTATTCAAAGCGTCAAACGGGTAAATCACCAAAGGACAATCTGGGCTGCGACACGACTTACAGACGAAAGGCGGATAAGAGGATCCAGGAAGATGGCCAGGTAGATGTAACGAGAAGAGATATCTTCGCGTCAGCTGAAATTCTCGTAGAACGTGTTCGTGTCCAGCCGGCGAAGAAACACACGCGAACGACCGAGTACGATTTTAATTACGATCTTATTCGCGCGCGCAAGCGCGACTTGATTCAAGGAAGGGGTTGAAATAGAGGGAGGGGGAGGGGGTTACACGGGATTAGCTGCAAAATTCGAAAAAGCGCGTTCTACTTTTCGCTTCGGAATAATGCCGTCGCTATAAGTCTCGCGAGATCATATTTTCGTTCCGAGGCGAGAGCAGATCTGCGTTGAATTTTTTGCGCTCCAATCCGTCTACGTGGACACGACGGTGCGGTACACGGTCGATCAATATAATCGCATCGGTAAACGGATCGGACGTGAAGGACCGATCGCGTTCGGACGGCTTTCGACGGCGGCAGCGGCGGCTTGGGAGCCTGGAGCTTGACGAGGTGGCTTACGCGCGTGCAAACGGCGCTCCCCGATGCAAGTGATTTCGGCTTCTCGAGAGCTGACCAAACAAGGATACGCCGAATTCGGTTGTAATAAATTCACGGTTTCCTCGCGATTGGCTTGGCGGCGGCGCCCGGTGTTGCCTCGCAAGCTGCGGGCGACGACGACGACGACGACGACGACGACGACGCGGCCGCAATCTCCGATCAGTGGCTTAGCGACGCAAGAAGATTTGGCGGAGAGCCGTCACGGGATACACGATAACGGAGCGCAAGAGGTAGAGTGGATTATGCGAGAGCGACTTCTCTCGACCGGACGAGAGGACAAGGGATAGACTGGACCGACCGGATTAAGGCTAGCCTTACAGCAAACTTGTCGAATTATCTTCGACTAAGTTTGTTCTGAAATTTCGGACGCGACGACGGTCGGGATATAATGGCCGTTGCGAGTTGCGCCGATAATAACTCGGACGGAATGCGGAGTGCGGAATTCGGACGCAGTCGTAAATCAATTACAGGAGTCAGGAAGGCTCGTACGTTAATGAGTTTGTAACGAATTGGACGTCAGTGGGCGCGGCGCGGCGGCTGACGGCCAAAGCGGACTCGATTATCAATTTATCGCGAATTAATGAAATCTGTTAGCGAGTATATTTTAATGATCCGCAAAGGGAGGATCATCCACCGTGTGCCGGGACGAGGGTAGACGCTCGCGGCTCGCGCGCGTTAAAGGCATTACTACCTCACAACAGAGAGACCGTCCGTTTTCAATCCTGGGATTTTACGACGGCCGGCATCAACATTTCATAAAGGATCGAGCAGAATGGAGCTGGGCACGGCTTGCAAAAACGGTTTACGAGATGCGTTTTCGTCCGCCATATTTTCGTCCGATCGAAACATTTTGCTCGTTTTACATTATTTACACGGGCGAGCGGGCAGATACAAATGAGTGGCACAAAAATACGGGATCGACATGTAATATTTTAAAGCATCGCTTAAAGTAACGCGACGATAAATCAAACGACGAAATGAGAGAATGTGTGTGGTTGATGCGCACAGAACAATGTAATTCGAAACACACATGCGGTCCTGTCCATCTCCGCGTGCCAGATCGTTTTCACAGATTACGTACACAGAAAGAAACGGTTTTACTAAAATATCTAGTTCGGCTAACAAGGAAAGATCCCGAGGTGTCCCCCTCCGATCTTGACGAGCCTTTAATATGTTATTG
>QKQZ01006010.1:0-14271 GCA_003595255.1 Solenopsis fugax | reverse complement strand
CGCAGCGACCTTGCATACGCGCGAGTGCTCCGGTACGCCCAAGGCCGCATACCAGCCGACCCGTTGTATCCGCGCCGAAATATTTACATTCGACAAACAAATTCGCCCGGAACACGTACATATCTCTCCGTTTCGAACATCTGCGGGAAGATATCTCGCAGATTTTGTTCGAAGAATATGCGATTTATTTTTCTCTCCAAAGAGAGTATTCGTAGAACCCGATCTGTTATTATTTTTTCTTTCAAATTTTTATCAATTTCAAATTTCGGGATAAAATTATGTTATCGTTGCTGTGCTGTATTAAGGATGTTCTGGCTATAGTTTGAGCGTTTTTAAAAGTTAAAACTGCAACAAAATATATTCATTTTCGCTACAAAAGTTATTAGGAAATAAAAATTTGTATTTTTTCGAAGAAAACAACGAAAAATTANCGAAGAAAACAACGAAAAATTGATGGTTTATAATAATTTTTGCAACGAAAATGACTATATTTTGTTGCAGTTTTAAAGACATAACTTTTAAATCAGTTAGTAGATCTAAATCAATTTTTGTATAAATATTTATTAGAATTTTGTTGGTATATATAAAAATTTTGGTTTAATTTTCAATGTTCATTCCTTATCAAATTTGCAAAAAACGCAATTTTTGTAAATTTAATGAAGAAGGAGCATTGCGAATTAAATCAAAAATTTTATATATAGCACAAAACTCTAATAAATATTTGTGCAAA
Source organism: Solenopsis fugax (assembly GCA_003595255.1). NCBI lineage: Eukaryota > Metazoa > Arthropoda > Insecta > Hymenoptera > Formicidae > Solenopsis > Solenopsis fugax. The sequence continues at coordinate 13,541 of QKQZ01006010.1, read as the reverse complement.
AATTGATGCAGATCTACTTACTCATTTAAAAGTTATTTATAAGATCAAGACTAAATAAAAAATTAAATAACTTTTAATCTAATAGAATTGTGTTCAAATTTTATATAGATACACAAACGTAATAATAGAACAATCTGTGAAATTTTTATATTCTTGGTAACGTTTTTTAGATAACACCCATATAGTACATCCTTAAATTGAACTTATAAGGGAACGATCGGAACTGTCCCTCACCGATTTCGATGAGTTTTAAATATGTTATAAAACATAAAAAAATATTAGACTCATATTTTTTTATCTCGAGGTTAGGGGTTGAAACACCTACGAACATCAAGCGTTCGCGGTCAGAAGGTAAGCGTCGCTAAATGCTGGAAAGCTTCGCGAAGCTCACTTTCTGCAGCGGAAATATCGTTACGGGGAAAGAGGAGATTTGACATCAGCGGAAGTTGACGATACTCAGTGTAGAGTTAAAGGATATGTGAGCTGATAAGGTGGCCGATATCCTTGCACTCGTACGCATACGGACGCATTATTTCCTTCCGCATATTCGCTTTCAATTCGCGCTTTTTAGGAAATTTAATTCAATCAAGTGTCTATCACAGTCGGATGCGATATACGCGAGACTTATCTAAAATATGTATCTTAACATGAAAACAAACGCGAGTTTAATCAATCGTTGTAGATAATAGACAGATTGCGCCTTAGAACGTTTTTGGAATAAAATGGTCGTGCTCGGAAAAAAAAGACTAGTTATAACTACCAAATGTATAGTGAAATAGTATCAATTAAATATTTGGTTAATATAACCAAAAATAATTTTACTTTTCTAAATATTTAGTAACTTATACCAGATTTGATAATTTACTTACTAAACATTTAGTAAAATAAAATTATTTTTGGTTATATTGACAAAATATTTAATTGATACTATTTCACTATATATTTGGTAGTTATAACTAGTCTTTTTTTCAGTAAACTCTTACATAGGGAAGTCTCCATTTGTTTATATTTTAGTAATCTGATGGCTAATACTATGGATTTGGTAACTTGTTAATCATCTTATGCGAGACGAGGATGTGTCAAGCTGATTACTGTAACGCTAAAGATGATTCCAAAGCGAATCGAAACGTTTGTAAATCATATACATGAATAGTAATATAAAGATAATTTTATAACATAGTTATAAAAATAATTTTTCTTTTCTAAATATTTAGTAACTTACACCAGATTTGATAATACTTACTAAACATTTAGTAAAATAAAATTATTTTTGATTATATATTGACAAAATATTTAATTGATACTATTTCACTATACATTTGGTACTTATAACCAGACTTTTTTTTCAGTGTGCACAGAAAGAACAATTTTACTGCAGCATCTAAAAATTTAGCTGGCTGCAGATCAGAAAATAATTTTATGTTGGGCCATCAAAATAATTATGTAGGGTGCCCAAGCATGATAATGTTGCTGCAAACATTCTAGCAAGTTAAACGTCCGATACAATTTTTTAAATGGATCAACATAATTATTTCAAATTTGTATTTCAACAAAATTGTTCTTTCAGTGGACGAAATTATGTATTTTAAAAAATCGATACTATATCCTCGTCGTGACGCATTTCTCGTCGCCTATTTGCTGCAATCCTGAGTTATTTGTTTTCTTTTTATTTAACGTCGAAAGAAATTCTCACCTTTAAAAAAATATAGGAAGAATTTATTAACAAAATTTATATTCGTAACAACTACAACTCGAGGGACTTCTTACCCCTAATTTATAAAAGTGAGTTTATGCTTTTTTATCGCACAGAGGGATAGATTTCCGGAGGAAGAGGAGTCCTGTGCACGCATAAATATACCGGAAAGAGGGGCACTGATAGATCGATAAAGAGACAAAACGAATGGCAATCATCATTCTCTTCGTTCCCTAGCCCCGAGCTGACTTTCGCGGCATGAATATATTTTGCAATGTTAAAATCCCTTTCTCTCGCTTGGTTCTCGCAACCAGAAAAGGTTATTTTCTACGCGAAACTTTACGCGAGTCTTTACGAGCCGCGCGAATTTACGACGCGTTGTCAGCGTTCCGGTTGCGATTTCTTCGTGCGACGAAAACGACAGAAAATGGCCCGAGCGACTCCCTTTCACTAAAGAAACGCAATCGAGAGTCACCCCAGAGCAGTATTAACAATCTCGTTCGGTACAGCAAGTCTGCAACAGCAATTGGATGAATTACGGATTATTTTAGTTGATTTTATCACGGTGAATTTAAATTATTAATCGAGAATCTAATTATGTTTGAAGAAAAGCAATTGCTCACATGTTTAAGATGAGCGAGCGAGAAAAAATATTATATTTCATAAAATATATAATGCGATCGTGAAGCTAAGTTTAGAAAAGAAAGTAATATTCCTGCGCACACCGAGAGAAAAAATTGTAGTAGTGGCAATCATAAGGGGACAACCATACAAATTTTGTTAATAGAATTATAATATATAGTTAAGTGAACTATATTATAGTTATTGCAACTAAGTTAATGATTAAGAGAACTAATAAAAATAATTGTAATATACTATATAATATAGTAATTACAACTATTTTTTATTATAGTTATTGCAACTAAGTTAATGCAATAGTTAAGAGAACTAATATATAAAAAATAATTGTAATATACTATATAATATAATAATATAAACAACTATTTTTTATTAGTTCTCTTAACCATTAACTTAGTTGCAATAATTATAATATAGTTCACTTAACTATATATTATACACTGAAAAAAAACGGGTTATAAATAATTACTAGATGTATAGTGAAATAGTATCAATTAAATATTTGGTCAATGTAACCAAAAATAATTTTACTTTTCTAAATATTATTTAGAAAAATAATAATAATAATTTTTTTTTATTATTTTCATTTACCAATAAAATTATTTTTGGTTATATTGACAAAATATTTAATTGATACTATTTCACTATACATCCAGTAGTTATAAACAGTCTTTTTTTTTCAGTGTAATTCTATTAACAAAATGTGTATGGTTATCTCCTTATAGTTGTCACCACTATAATTTTTCCTCTCAGTGCACGTTTCTATAAGAAATTCTTGATAAAAGGAATTAAAAGAGGGGAACGACGCGCCGGAATTATATCCCGGAAGTGCGGATGCGAATTCAACGCGCGGCTCGGCCGTGTCTCATTACCGCGTGCATTTCCCGTGGAGCGGCTAATTGCACTTGCCTTCTATCCGGCTATTTTTCCCCCTCATTCTCTCCCGCCTTTTCCGCTCGCTTTCGCACGGCGCGGCGTCGGCGTCGGCATCGCGCGGAAAACGGTCGTTCCCGACACACCGGCGATCCGCTCGGGATACCTTTTGTGACGACGACCGCAGCCGAGGGTGAAATCGATTTGTCTCGCGATCGTGCTTTGAATTCCCTCGCACCCCCGCGGCGAGCCTTTTCGCGCGCGTTGGAGGATCAAGCCAGTTGGAACGGGATTATGGGCGAGAGTAACAAAAAACGTAGATTCAACGGTGGATTTTAATCCTAGGCGCGATACTAGTAATTGATAGATCATGAGTTGAATAAAAAATATAAATGTAATAACAATCGTCGTGATTGTTAACTTCCATAAAAACATATAAACCTTAACAAAGTTGAATCAAGTTTTTTGCTAACTCCTAAATCCTCTTCCAACTTTTTTCTTACTATTTTTTAAAGGATTTTATATTAATTTGAATAAAAAAAATAATATAAAAATAATAATTATCGTGATTGTTAGCTTCCATAAAAACTTCCATATATATATCTCAACAAATTTTGATCAAGATTTTCACTAACTCTTAATTCCTCTTCCAACTTTTTTGTTACTATTTTTTAAAGGATTTTATATTAATTTGAATAAAAAAAATAATATAAAAATAATAATTATCGTGATTGTTAGCTTCCATAAAAACTTCCATATATATATCTCAACAAATTTTGATCAAGATTTTCACTAACTCTTAATTCCTCTTCCAACTTTTTTGTTACTATTTTTTAAAGGATTTTATATTAATTTGAATAAAAAAAATAATATAAAAATAATAATTATCGTGATTGTTAGCTTCCATAAAAACTTCCATATATATATCTCAACAAATTTTGATCAAGATTTTCACTAACTCTTAATTCCTCTTCCAACTTTTTTGTTACTATTTTTTAAAGGATTTTATATTAATTTGAATAAAAAAAATAATATAAAAATAATAATTATCGTGATTGTTAGCTTCCATAAAAACTTCCATATATATATCTCAACAAATTTTGATCAAGATTTTCACTAACTCTTAATTCCTCTTCCAACTTTTTTGTTACTATTTTTTAAAGGATTTTATATTAATTTGAATAAAAAAAATAATATAAAAATAATAATTATCGTGATTGTTAGCTTCCATAAAAACTTCCATATAAATTCTCAACAAATTTTGATCAATATTTTTGCTAACTCCCAATTTCTCTTCCAACTTTTTTCTTATTATTTTTGAAAGGATTTTATATTAATTTGAATAAAAAAAATAATAATGATCACGATTGTCAACTTCCATAAAAAACTTCCATATAATTTCTCTTCCAACATTTTTCTATTTTGAAAGAATTGTATATTAATTTGAACATTTTTATTTGATTTTATTACAATCATCTCTACATATATCAAATTTCAAAGATTAGCATTGTCAGTCACTTAACGATCTAATTAAGTTAGTTTACATTGTCGCACGTTCCTGGGAGAGAAGACAATCATAAAAGTGTATTTTGACCGCGTATATAACTACGAAAGTAGACTTTCTTAATGCAGTCTGTTACCATCTGCCAAGTCACTTTTTTAAGACGCACTAGCTCGGCGATTTGTTTGAAGAAGACAGAGATCCGCAGCTAGTACCACGAGGATCCAATAATATCCCTCCATGAGTTGCCAGTCATCCCCACCTTCGGGAGAAACTCCTTTTCTATAAATATATTTACTGTGACCCAGTTCCCCTCGGAAGGGCTGAAGAGAAGGAGAACGACAGACGCCGTAAACCAAATTTATCATTTCTCTGAGTTGCCTGATGGCTTCGGGAAAGTTTGAGAAAAAATATATCGCACACCAGAAACCAGAAGCGCACCTACGCGCGCAACCGTCGTGCAATCGTTCTGCGAATTCTCGTTGACGCACCCCGAAACTCATCTCTCGTGCTCCGACGTTATACAAGAGAGTTGCTACCATTTGAGAATGGATTCTTAAATTAAATTTGAATGTTCGACTTTTCCTCAACTTTCTAGTTTTTAATATTAAATTTATAAACTGAAATAACATATAAAAATATGAGTTTAATCGTGATTTTATTATAATTTGTCAATTGTCTTATTAGTCAATAATCAATTTAGAAATATAATGGTGTCCCTTGACAGATACGCAGTAATTTTTTTGTCAATATTTGATTTTCAAATACATATCTATCTCTAACATTTCGACATATGTGTGTGTTTCGGAAATTAATCTAATAATAATAAAAGTATAAAAGAATAAAAATATGCTTTTTCAAAGATAACAAAAATTGATGATGAATAATTTACACAATATCAGTTAATATAATTTTTATTATTAAAATTTAATATTGAAAGTATTTAATTGTATCGATAAAAATGGAAAGTGAAACAAAAATATTTCTCTCTCTATTTATCTATCTGTTTATCTCACTTAAGAAATGCACAAATATATTTCAATATAAATTAGGAGTGTAATGTTTAGTGCCAATTAAGAGCCAAACACAAAGTCTCCGCGTGTGAATCCATATATTTTCTGTCGAAATTTACATAACAAACGTTTCAGTCCCTAGGATTTGGACCATCCTCAGTGTGACAGCATATGTTTCAGCAATAATCTAAATACACATAACCGATCAAAAAGTTAATAAATTGAGTACTGCATTACGTACAATTAATCGAATGTGTTAATTATCTCGCCATCTGGTCGTCCTCCCTTCACAGAATGCTCATACATTTCAGTCACCAATCCACAACAATCTCACTGTAATTATTTAAACTTTGAAAGAACACTAAACTTATGATGTGATATTTACAACAGTAATTAACTGAGACTTACAATCAGTGTTTGGTAAATTTCAACATAAATGATATTTTTCGGGAATTTTTCGGAAATACGCGGCGCGCAGTTTGAAGAATTAGAAAATGTATATAAAACTTGAAATTATTATTTGAATACTAAGATTTGCTATGACCATTGTTGGTCATTTCTTGATTTATTGTGTTATACACTTATACGCGTTTTATAGGTATATTAATTATTAATTATATGTTTATTTAAATTTTCAACATACGCTTATCAGACGCTTCAGATTACAAACCGTATCTAAAAAATGTTTAATTGATAAGTGACATTCATATCAAGTTCAATTAATAAAAATCAATATTTGAAAAGTTACAATGTGCTACAAGATTCATCAATCTCGAATTCGGGTGTATTGCAATGAGGATTTTGTCTGCGATGGTCAACGATCCATCCGACCAGCCACCAGCAGGTCGTTGTTCTGACATTTATTGTGTCCTCCATTCCGCCCTCTTCGTATGTCGCCCTCCGCTTGCTTTTGTCGCTCGTTCATCTTGTTCTCTCCCTTTGTGGGACTCTCGTTTTTTTTTGCCGCATGTTCCTCCCGTCCCTTTTCTCCCTCTGACTGGCACTCTCAACCGTTCCCGCCGTCCCTCGTCATCCGTGTAATTGTACGTGTGTAGCTATTCGTTTGTACGGATCCTTCATCGTAAAATTTTCTCATCACCATTCTTTTGTCTTTTTGACGGTCTTGAAAAAGTTTCATTTATGAAAATCTAATTTTTATATTTTTGTCAATTGTACGATAATGAGGATAAAATTAAAAAGCAGACAAATTTCAAAAGAATATCTTAATTTTTAAAGAGTTTGATCTTGTTTATACCGAAAAATCTTGTTTTTTTCTGTTATAAACCATATTAACGACATTAGAATAAAAACAAAAATTTTAACGAAATACTAAGAAATATTTAAATCAATTTCAGGAAAGTTTTAATTTTTTTTTTAAATAAATATAACAGAGAGTAATTACTCTTGTATTATGTATAAATTACTCTTTGTTATATTTACAATTTCACGAGTCGTATTTCTTATATTTTTGTAAAAATATCATGGCTTTTGATAAAAAACTCCACACAGAAAAAAAATTAATATCAAATCAACAATTCATTGTTTCATATATAAGCAAGAATATAAAATCTTCTTGGAAGAATTTATAATCTTAAACAGACATAATTTGCTTACATGGAGAAAATTTTTCTCTTCACGTAAGCAAATTATGTCTGATTATCAAATTCTTCCAAGAAGATTTTATATTCTTGCTTATATATGAAACAATGAATTGTTGATTTGATATTTTTTTTTTTCTGTGCATTATTCGCGATTTTTGTTTTTGCTGTAATCATTTTTTAAAAATATTTTGGATATTTTTAAAGGGATTCGCACAATTGCTGATTTCTTCCTTTTTTTCAACAAAGTTCTTCCACTTTATTTCTTTGTATTACGCCGTATGGTCGCAAGACGGAATGCATAGTGGTTTTCCGTTCACTATGAAGGCGGACCTTTAAGGACCGCTACGGCCGACACGAATATAGATACGTCACTGTAATATACGTAGGATTATGCAAAAGCACTTCCTGCAATCTTTCATCTCGTGTGATAGCGCGCGTAGGCGATGCACAAATGTTGTACGTCGCTTTATACCTGAATCCGAGATTGGAAATGCGTGTAATTATTACCCACACATCTAAATTCAAATGTTTCTTGTTCAATTTTCATTTCATTGTCTTTTGTTTCCTTTTGGATAGATGTCTACAAAGAAACTTTTGTGATGTTAGCCTCTCTATTTATAATATAATTGATAGAGAGTTCTGAGTCTCTTCTTTGAATAATCTAAAGTTAAAGATGTATCGGACATATAATCCCTACAAAGTGAATATAATTTGGAAATGTGTTTAATATTAACATTTTATTACTATTGACATTATTATCAAATAAATTGTATATGTATGAAAGTTGTATGAATATGATTATATTGTTATTTAATAAATATTTTTATAATTTATTTACTTTATTAAAAATTTAATTATTTTTTACAATATTAAGAAAAATCTCAATTTTTCCACGTAAGTACTTTAAATATAATAAATTTTGTTTATTTTACAAGACTAATCTCTGCATCGCAATGAAACTTAATCTAAATCATTTTGAATATTTAAAGTACTTAATAAAAAAATTTTAATTTTTTTTATTATTTTTTAATTCATTATTTCATTATTAATTATACTTTTTATTAAAGCACATGTCTATTTTTTATTGAAATAATTTTCCAGATTGAAAATTGCCAACAAATTTTTTCTTTCAAATGCAATATAAAAAATCTATAATTTTTTCATAATTTTCTTAATATTTTGAGAAATATCTTTAAGTACTTGTACGTCTTAAAGAGAAATTAAAAATTATTTCGATGGAAAAGAAACGTAATCGAATCTATCGTTAATCGAAAGATGATCTCACGTTAGAATTTAATTAGAAACAATTAATGCCAATAAAAAACGTATTAATTCGAATCATTCGATAAGCCAAGACTCTGGTGCAAATTGGATGCAATTATACGGGAAGGAATCAAGTAATTAATTTAATGGAATTTTCAATTCCAATTTAAAAATCTTTTTAAGATAACTTTTGAATTTCTTTTATATCTATGTTGCAGAAAACCTAAAATATTACTCGTAATAAATCCAATTGTCAAAAATAAATTGTTATAATACAAAGTAGTTATTTTATAAATATTTAATTTTATAACTATTTTATAATTTTAATAAAAACTAAAGTAGTTATTTTATTCTTAATTCTCGATATCGTCACAAGGTTTCATTTTTAACGTTCTCCTAAAACGATTACATCCGAAAGATTACGTTTTAAACTTGGTTTCTTTCTGCAATAACTACGTCCAATTGGTCTAATTCGTTAGACACACCCGCGTATATCAGCCCACGTTTTCGTCGACGAGATCGATACGTCCCTGCGTCGTTATCTACAGTCACCACTACACTCACTCTCGATATCTTCCCACCTATTCGCTATGTGTTTTCAACGACGCTTGTGTGCGATGTCCACGGTGTCTGCCACATCTGGTTACATCATTCTCACCATTAGACGCGAGATTTTAGTGGAAATCTTTCGCCAAACTTCTTTTCCATACATGGTTATACATTTTTCTTCATGCAATTTTCTTTTAATATCTTTTTTCCTGAAAATCCCATGCAATACCGTCGTATCGATTATTATACGGATACCGAATATCGAACGTAAGGAGTGTTCCTGACCTAATTTTCATCGACATGCTGCTGGTGGCCTCCCACGCTTTAGAAATTCCAGCACAGTCTTAATGCGATCGAAGACCATGATTTCCGCCTTCCTACTTATTCGTTAATGAAATATTGTTTTTAATCTAATTCTGCATATCTGATAGAAGTATCCCTCAGTTGTTTATATTTATCTATTTTTGGCTGCACATTTGACTTCGAAAAATTAATTAAAAAATAAAAATAATAATTTTTTGATAATTACGAATATGTAAGCTATTATAATTAATCAAAAATTACTTGTCAGTGTTGCCTACATTCATAGTAAGAAAAGTTCAATTATTGTCTCTCATCGAAACATTTATTCATGATATTTGACTTCTCTCTAAATCTCGTAGAATGACAAATCACTCGATAAATTGCACATGCTCAATTTTTACTCTTATGGAGTGACATTTCACTCTATAAGATTTAAAGAGTTCGAAAGGTTAACAAACGGAAAAAGTAATAATGTTTCGTTACTTTCAAATAAGAAACTTGAAAGTAAAAAAAATATTTTATTTGTATTGATCGCATTTCTATCTAAAAGATGAATTAAAGCTATAAATTAATTAACCAAAATTTATAATATTTTAAAAAAAAATTGTAATCATGCTTGACCATCATTAAATTTTTAAATATTATAATATTAAATATTATAATTTTAATTCTTGAGAGTCGTCTATAATTTTATCGTTAACCGAAATTTATTTGTCAAAACTGCCCACACATTTAGTAAGACAAAACAATTCAATTATTGTCTCTCATCGAAACATCGAGGGTTACGACGTGTACCTGTGTATAAGCATGCTTATACGATTGCCAACGGCGATTGTGTGCCTATTTTAAATAACTAACTCGCGTGAACTCCATCTAACGATTAGATATCTAATGCAAGACAGGCGTTACTCTGTACATATCTTAATCTCGTTGCGTAGATGCCGATTAGATAGTAACAACTAGAAAATATTCTTCCGCGTTCTACAGACTCACGCTCGCTTTCCACTCTCTTCTCTCTCTCCTTTGCCGAGAGTTAGAGAAAGAGAGCTTAGTACTGTTAAGTAAACGCGGATGTTAAAAATAATAAATTACTTACAAAAAAGAAAATTTAATAAATCTATCAAAATATCAACATATATATAATATATATCAATACATCAATATATTTATCAACGATAAGTTGATAAATAAGTAAACATATTTATTACGATCTTCCTTCATTTTTTCTTTTTGCGCTTTTAGGCTTTTTTATAATTTTTGTCGTCTTGATATTTTTAAAAGAGAGTTTTAATCGCTAATCAAATATCTGCGTGCTGTTTCTGAGAAGCGTGAACGGCATCAGATTCTAGAATAACGATAGCGACGACGACGGTACGTTTGCAATGGAAAAACGATTGTCGCGGCCTTGACTTGCTAATTAAATTCATCATACATATTCATTCACACGGAGGAAGTCCGTACAAGTAGCGTCATTATCACGCCACGCGCGTTTTCTCTTTTTCGTCTATTTTCATTCTAAAATAGACATTATGCTCGCCACGCGTTATAATATCAATTCTCTCGTGAAGCTCCCAATGAAAACAATAACGATCTGCATGTTTTGAGATACGTCATGTTTGCTGCATCAGGTTTAAAAAGCGCCGTGACGAATGAACTAATGGAAGAAAAGGAAACGCGGTGTATTTTTATCAGACTTTCGTGCCTTCCGGTAAATTCGTACGTGTCCGTTATTTCGTTAGTTATCTCAAGCTTAACGATGAGGAACGTGGAATGTGGGAAACATTTTTAATCAGGTACCTGTTGCGTGCATAAGATCTCCCGATGACGGTGATATCTACCTCCTGAGCATACCAAGAAAGGAAAGGATTCGCTTTGCACTCCTACGTGCGTTCAAAACCTTACTTTCGAATGCCTTAATAGTATTCGTTTGTGTCTAATCGGAAAGGTAACCTGGCTTCTAAGTAGATCGAGAGATAAACCGAGAACATAGAACGAGTTCTTTTCGTATATATTCTGACTTCCTTTTTTAAAAAATCTGTTTCGAAAATCGGAGAGTAGCCTACATTTTTGCGGTTCACGTAATTTGTATTATGTAAAATAAATCGTCAAAGAACGAATAATAACATTCAGTAATATTTTTTGTACAAAAAGACTTTATTCTATTCCCTATGTACTTTTTTGTCACAGAGTCATTTTCTTCTCGATTGTACTATCGATATAACAAATTATCCTGTATTTTATTCTCGTAAACACTTTTATAGAATAGTAATTTCAATGCATGATGATGCAAGCTGCATTAAAGACACCTGTTGCATGCGTCCGAGTGATCAATCAATACCACGTACGACACTTCACTACACGTAGTCTTACAAGGTTCTGTTAACCTATGCCTGTAAGACTTTTCAAACTTGGTGGAAAATGCAAATAGCAGAATTTAATACCATATGAGTTAAAAGATACTAACTCTATTTTTTTATTTAACTCTAATTTCAGTCATTAAATAAAATAGATAAATGAATATTATTAACGGAAATAGTTGTAAAGAGGTGAAGTCATTTCATTATAATTTAAAATTTGCGAACTTAAAATTTCACGAATTTCTAATTCTATCTTTTATATAAATAAGAAAAATCAATATTTAATTATAACAATAAGTAAAAGCGGCAAATACGAGTCAGGCGCGGTAAACGGTGCGCAAGATAATCTCCAAATAATTGAGTAATCACATAGATTCCAAAAATGAATTTAATGACAGAACGTTTTTGGAATCTATGTGATTACTCAATTATTTGGAGATTACCTCTTGCGCATCGTTTACCGCGCCTGACTCGTATTTGCCGCTTTTACTTATTGTTATATTTATAATTTCACGAGTCTCATTTCTTATATCAATATTTAATTGCCAAATTATTATTCAAACGTTTTATTCGAAATAAATTAATTTGAAAATTAATCACTTTCGATATGTTAAGATAAGATTAATTGAGATTATTAAGTTTTTTGAAATTTTTCGAGATTTCCTCATTAAAATTAAAAAATTTTATATGTTTTTCAAAGTTCTTGATGGTACGTAATTATTCTTAATATTCAATATTGTGCGAATAAAAATGAAAAAAATTCATGAATTTTATTTTATCCTACATCATTGAGATAATTTGAAAAAAAAATATATACTTTATGCGATCGTTTTACTTTATTTACATAGCCATTACATCTAACTAACCGCTCACTGTGCATCATAAAACTACCGCGTAGCGTGTTTCTCGCGTAATAACGCGGCTCCCAGAGACGCATAATAATGCTTCTCACGGGTAAAAATTCTGTTTTCAATCCTTGAGCTCAAACACGCAAGTTTATGTCGCTAGGGATCACCCTGTTGCTAATCGTTCCAACCTTGCGGTCGTTTATTTGATGTTTATATGATGTGCTCAACAAAGGTTGCTCTCGCATTCTGAATAAGAAATAACAGACAATAAAAATAACGGATGAAGCAAATCACAAATGTAACCCTAAATAATACGAAATTTTATCTGGTTGATGAATTAAATGAAAATTTCTGTCTAGAAATTCAATTACAGAATGCCAAGTCGTATGTAATAAGATGCTTTCCTAAAGTCTCTTTATGAAACGAACTGATCGCTTCGCGGCTGGTCTCTTCCATCTCGCATGTATTAAATTACGAGTGGTACATATAGAGAAATGTACCGCGGCGTGTCACAAACGGATTAAGCCGAGTTAAAGGCGTCGCGTCTGAGTAAGCGCTTATTTTAGAGCAATTAAGCCAGAGCATACAAAAGCAAATGCTTTTTGCTATCTTAAACGTCCCTTCTCCGTTCTATTCTCTACGGTGTTTCATGGCAGAACTTTGTCTATGGATCCTATAACGAAGCTTTTGCTCGACTAACTAATCTTTTTAACGAAAGTTCAGTTAATCATCTTTTTATTTTTTTTTTTTACCAAAAGAAAAAATTTCTTTGTACATCTTTTACATTATATATTAATTAAAATATTTATTAATATATATTTTATTAATATTTCTGATAAATATTACTCAAACTGTATAAGAAAAATATATATATCAACAAATATTAATTAATATATAATTT
>QKQZ01006003.1:0-13644 GCA_003595255.1 Solenopsis fugax | reverse complement strand
TTTTCGTTTATCTCGATCCCTTCTACCTCCTCGTGATAAGTTTGCTACAGTGCTCAGGGACACTCTGTATATTTGTTATTTAATATATTCCGATGAAACAAACTTTTAATATATTATATCCGAACATGTTTAAATATATTTTTACATGTACTGAGTTTTACTTCCAACGAAGCTTAATTAACAGATTTTACATGTGAATAACTCGTAAAATAATGCTCCATATGCAAATAGATGACTTATAAGTTATTTCTAGCANTGCAAATAGATGACTTATAAGTTATTTCTAGCACCGGGTTCTCGCTAATAAACCTGTTCTTCCTTCCCTGACCTTTCTGGTTTGAAATCTCACTTTTTGAGTGAGAATGCATATCACACACTTTTACAGATATGAGTCATTATAAACCTTGTTGTGATTCTAACATTCTTTTNATTCTAACATTCTTTGTGCTTACCTGTGTGGAAATTTTTGTAGATTACTAAGTTTCTAATATAAAATGTTGAATCGGGTACCTTCCTTTTATTATTAAAGCTCTTAATTAAAATTTTCACTTTTAACATATATGAGTCAAAATTTGAATTAAGAGCTTTAACAATAAAAGGAAGGTACCCGATTCAACATTTTATGATTAGATTTAGTAATCTACAAAACTTTTCACACAGGTAAGCACAAAGAATGTTAGAATCACAACAAGGTTTATAATGGCTCATATCTGTAAAAGTGTGATATGCGTTCTCACTCAAAAAGTGAGATTTCAAACCAGAAAGGTCAGGGAAGGAAGAACAGATTTATTAGCGAGAACCCGGGGCTAGAAATAACTTTTAAGTCATCTATTTGCATATGGAGCATTATTTTACGAGTTATTCACATGTAAAGTTACGATTAAGCTTTGTAGGAAGTAAAAACTCAGTACATGTAAAAACATATTTAAACATGTTCGGATAAAAACAAGCAATCACAGCATGAATATTAATCAAAAAATTTACTCATTGATGGGTATTGTAATAATTTTGCTCATTTATTCGATTAACTTTTACAAGATAGGGGTACTTAACCTCAATCTGTCATAACAACTGTAAGTCACTAAAATTCCCCACGCGGACGCTTTCAACGCATATCATTGGCTAATCAATTTGCTATGTAACTCCATTTGAATAACCTAACCTAACCTAACCAATAATATCATTTATCAACTTTTTTTTAATATAACAATTAATGATAATTATACGCTTTAAACCAAGTTTGGTTAATAAGAAGTTCATGTGCTGGAGTTGATATCATATCGTGCTGTAGTTACTGAGAACTAAGGTAACAAAGGTACGGTTTCGGTGAAACGCATACTTCCTCCATTTTTTGCCAACCAAGGTTGGCAGCAGTCGGTTGTAATAAACATTTTTATATAGTAAATACAATCACAATTATAGTAAATATAACATTTTTAAACATTCGCTTACTATTTACGTAGTAATAATAACCAATAACTATAATTTGAATGATTATAATTATAAATATATAGTCGGCATTATAAATGGCTATGAATTATAGTTAAATTATGGCAATTGCAACCATTTTTTTCTCTCAATGCGTATATTAATCATCGTATCTCTTTCTTCTCTTTCTCGCGCGCTTCTACTAACAATGATCGATAGTACCTCTATGACCTAGGCCTAGACGAGGTCGACCCGGTCCGGCAATTCTCACCCTCCCAACACTACCCTCCTACCTACTATTCACCACCATCAGCTGAGCTTTCCCACCTGCAGAGATCTCTCCTCCCCTTAACATGCATTTTTTTTCCTTTCTTTTGCTCCCGAGCTCTGTTCTACTCGAGCTCTCGTATCCCAGATTTCACGGTCGATTGACACTTGTTGCGCCCGCTAACCTTTGTCAATCATCTGTGCGGGATTCTTGTAATGCATTTGATTCCAAATGTACTGAGAGACAGTTATACTTTTTTTCTTAAAGAAAAAAAGTATAACTGTCTCTCAGTACATTTCATAGATCATATTGAAACGAAGGGTAACTTTTTTCTATCCCAGAAAATCAATAACTGATTACAGAGAATTGACTACATGCAGCTAACATATCAGCATTGATTTGTTCGCTGCAATTATCTAGTCGATTCTCATCCTATCGGTTAAATTCTAAATTAATAAAATGTAATATTAGTAGCATTAGCAGAGTATTGGAAAGGTTGTAAATTCAACGTTCTCTAAAAAATCTTTATATAAGACATTCGTAGAAACCCTGGCAGTCTTTTTATACATTAAAGAATTAACTCGAATTATTAGAAGCGGTACGCTCAAAGATATCTGGACTGTTAGGAAATTAGTTTACACGACGGAAAATTGAAAATCCTGAAATCTTGATAAATCGAATGAGTAGAGGAGGAGTAGGGGACGGAAAAAAAAAGAAGAATGAAAAGATCGCTCTCTCAATTGAGCGTATGGGGTTGATATCGATCCATCCCTTCCACATGTTTGCCACGCGTTTCCCCACCAGCCTTCCCCTCCTTCTTTCTCTACCCGGTTTGGCGGGCGCCACCCTCCGCCCTCAGTTCGGATTCCTCCAGCTCTCAGCGTCGACCGGCCGGGTTGCCACTCGGCCCGGGATGCCATGCCCGAGGCCACCGCCGGTTCCTCCGGGAAGTCGTTCCTGCAGCGGGCGCGCGGCAAAGTTCTCCGCTGGTTACGACGCTCCCTGCGGACGACGCACCAGGTGAACACACTGTCATGTCCATTAAAAGGCCGGTCACCCCAATTTCGCTCCACGAGCTGTGCGATTCGCGCGATCGAATAAAACTATCCTTCCGCTATTTTCGTCCAGTTGTTCTCGAAATATTTCTCTTGCGCTTTTTTGTGTCCGTCGTTCCGTGAAGTATAATATAAATAATTTGAGAGAAAATTCTGTGATGTGCTAGCTATGTGGTTTGCTGCGAAAGGTCAGCGCAGGCAGCGATATTCGTAGGTTTCATGAAGCGATTTAAATTTATAAAATTTAAATTTTTCTAATAAAACACAAATGAACTCTCGAAATTGTCAAGACAAAGTAGGCAAACGGCTGTTATGAGAGTGTTAGTGCGATAAGCAGTGCGCAGATAATTTTCAAATTAAATTTTTAATATGTTTATTTTAAATCCATGTACGTTTTGGCTTTTTTTCAAGCCTCTGCATACACTCATAATTAAAAAACGTCTCCATGATGTTTCTCTCCTTCATGTCACATTAGAATAGGATTTATAGATCCCGTGACAACAAAACATCGAACACCCTCGTCAAGGAGCATCAATATAATATTAATATATGTGCAGAAGAAAAAACAAGTTAAAATCGTCAGACATCGCAAATAAAGTCAACAATCGTTCTGTATGAATTAATGTAAAATGAATTAATAGTAAAATGAAATTTTTCTCCCAATTGAAAACTGGAATTTTTGAAACCTTACACAGAAAAAAAATTAATATTAAATCAACAATTCGTTGTTTCATATATAAGCAAGAATATAAAATTTTTTTGGAAGAATTTATAATCTTAAACAGACATAATTTGCTTACATGAAGAGAAAAATTTTCTCCATGTAAGCAAATTATGTCTGTTTCAGATTATAAATTTTTCCAAGAAGATTTTATATTCTTGCTTATATATGAAACAATGAATTGTTGATTTAATACTAAATTTTTTTCTGTGTAGAATTGATGTTTTAGTAGAATTTGCTAAAATTGAAGATTCCAAAATGTTCTTCAAATACTTTGTGAAAAAAGGGATATTTTAAATTTCTGTAATGTTGTTGCGAGTAAAATACAGTAAAACAATGTTATTTGTCAAACTAAAATGTATTACAACATAATGCCTTACAGTGTAATCAGATGAAATCTCCAACATTATTTTATTTTCATCCAGTAATAATTACTTATTATCTAAATATTATTATAAATTAAGCGAATGTTAACTTAAAAGAATTTTAAGCACGATATTTGCTACAAAATTGTTCTCATTTATTTTTACTTATCGTAAAGAAAGGTATTCCGTATCAACAAGAGACAGTGAAGAAAGAAAGTCTACTCGTAAAACTCTCCAACGTAATCTCGTCGAGATTAGGACACTGGCTGTCCGCGTAATGAAACAGTTATATTTTTTAGTTTAGCTTCGCGCCAAGTTCTCGGACGAACAATTCGTAGAGGAGATTTTGACGATTTACAATGTTCGTTTTGATGACCGTGCCAGATGACGTGCTAGATTAATTTGGTGTTGTTTCAAGATTTGCGACATAATGAAAAAATTTTCAATGTTTTTATCTTTTTCTTAATACTAAAATGACCAACGGTATATTTTTACGACGCTTCGAAGTTCAAATTCGTATCAAGAGCATCGACTAATTTTCTTTGCGATAAAAAGAGAAGTTCTACGATTTTATCAGAAAAAAAAAACATTTCCGTATGTCACAAATTCTATTGTGACACAAAGCAGGATTTTGGATAATATATTACGAAGCACGGGATCGATTCTCAATGGCTCTCTTTAATTGTGAATAAGCGTTGTGTGCTTGACTCGAACAAATACGTTAGCAGTATTATTTTTAAGCCTGTAGTGGAATACGAAATTCGACGAAAATAAACTTCGAAACCGATTTCCATTTTAAAACGAGATTGATAATAAAGTTACGTTGATGCATAACAATTGATTGCATAGGATGTTTTTTAGAAATAGAAGAAATATGAATAAACTACTTTTTCAAATGTTCGATGCGACAAACACGCATCTGGAGTTATTAAATTGCAATTTTTTTAAGTCAATTATAAATATTGGTATTAAAAAATCTTTTTTAGAAATTTTTGAAATTTATTTCTGAAATATCTCTTTGTACACTCGTACTGTTAACACGGTGCACTGAGAAAAAAATTGTTACTAAATTAAATTTATCAACATATTTAAATTTCTTCAACTTAAATATTTATGTATTTTTGAGATCAATATATAAAATACTTCAGTTTAAGTATTTATATATTTAATTTAAGTATTTTTTTGTATTTAAGTTAAATATATAAGTAATATTGAAACGAAAAAATTTAATCAATTGAAAAATTTAACAAAGAATTTTTTTATAATTATTTGAATATATATTTGTCATAAAAGAGGATATTAAATTAAAGCTGTTTTCGGCCAAAATAAAAGTTCCGAGATGCACAAATTATATATTATATTAATACTTAATTAAGTCGGACTCGAAATGGAATGCTGTATCGCTTATCTCAGGGAAACATTGGAAACATTTTCGAAATTCTTAGATTTAGATCTAAAAAAGTGATTATATAAAACTCGCAACTATTACTCTCAGGATATATGTATAGCAGCAACACACACTAGAGATATTAAAAGTATTAAGAAGTACAATGATGACTTTTCATATTTTATTATACATATATGGGACTATATTTCACTCGACATTGTAAATTTGTACATCTCGGAAGTTTTTTATTTTGACCAAAAGCTCTACTTAACATCCTCCTTTAGAAAAACTTATTATTATATATATATTAGAAAAAGGAATTTATACTCTTTCGAAGTATATTATAAAATTTTATCAAAGAGAAGACAAAATAGTAAGCAAATCGAATTTTTGTTTTAATTTAATACTCTTGATTGAAGTACTATATTACGAGGATTTAGAATTTATTATAAATAAATTTAATGCTTGTGATGAATTTATGATAGATTTGTGGATGAACTTATTTGAAATAAAATAAAATATTTGAAGTAAATAATATTTACTTGATACATTAAAAAATATATATATACATGTGTATATAGATAGAGAGAGAGGAAAGGAAGATACCATTATTACCATTGTTGAATACCATTTTGTTTTTTGATAATAACTCGGTAAATATTAACGTGACACAATTCTAACCAACGCCACTTTATTAGAGTTCTGTCAACCACCCTATAGGTAGAAATTTATCAGGTATATAAAACGAACGTAAATTTACAATTTACTGAAGAGAGAAAAAAGGATGCGTTTGTGGAATAGCAGAGAACTCGTGGAATACTAACAACTAATGTTATTAAAGGCACTTTTATTTATAAAAAATATAAATTAATAATCTTTCATAGATTTTACATACAAATAACAAATAAGAGTCACAAAACAAGATTTTACGAATATTTCATAAAAAAAATTTTATTAAAAATAAATTTGTTTAAATAACTTTTTAGGCTTAAAAAGTTTTTTAAATAAAACTTGAAATTTTTTAAAATAATTTATGTCTGTTAAGTTAACACCCCTACGACAAAAAATCGAAACGGCACCTATGCCAAAATTAAGTGCTTTTTATGTCCTAATTATGTACCCTGTTTTCAATTTTTGTGCGGTTTAGCAGGAAATCACGATTGAAGGTGAGGGTGCCAACTTAACGTTAAGCCAGCACCCACTCATAGTAATAATTTAAAAAATTTAAAAATTAATACACTAGAATTAAATGCTTTTTATGTGCTTTCCAAAGATATATAAACAAATGTTCGTACTCACTTTCTTTGACCAGAAAATCGTCCCCAAAGTACAAATCCACGTTCGCTTTAGGGTCGGTTTTTCGATCAAGGGATTGAGCACAAAAATCTCGTCGTGCATATTTCGAAAGCACATAAATAAGAGAATATCTTGGGCCTATAATCATTTTCATAATTGCATTTTTACTGGCAATTTACTCTTGTACCGCGAACGTGGGTGTTCACTTCAGGGGCGGTTTTTCGGTCGAAGGGGGTGAGCACAAAAATCTCGTTGTGCATATTTCGAAAGCACATAAATAAGAAAATATTTTGGGTCTATAAACAGTTTCATAATAACTTTTTTACTGGCACTTTACTCTTGTACCGCGAACGTGGATTTGTACTTTGGGGACGATTTTCTGGTCGAAGAGGTTGAGTACGAACATTTGTTTATATATCTTTGGAAAGCACATAAAAAGCACGTAATTCTAGTATATTAATTTTTGAATTTTATAAATTATTACTATGAGTGGGTGCTGGCTTAACGTTAAGCTGGCATCTCCACCTTCAATCGTGATTTCCTGCTAAACCGCTCGAGCACAAAAATTGAAAACAGGGTACATAATTAGCACATAAAAAGCACTTAATTTTGGCATAGGTGCCATTTCGATTTTTTGTGGTGGGGGTGTTAACTTAACAAATATAAATAATTTCTTTGCTTCTAATAAACATTATTCAACATGATGAGATTGTAAAGTCGCAAGAGAGGTGCACATGGCAGACGACCATATTTCACAACCACATCCTACATATAATATGACTTTATTTGCCGAATTCATACACACATTACGACATATTAAATTTAATAATATCATTTGAAATTCACATTCAAGGCCTTCAAATTAGACTAAGGAATCGATTTTGTAACCTTAACGATGTCGTAATGGTATCGTTGCGCAGATTTTTTGTATCATGTAATAATTGTTTTAAAAATTAATATGTAATATACTTTTCAAAATTACGTAGAAAGTATACACCTGTAAAAATTTCTGCTACCTACAAAACTGAAATTCAGCTTTTATAAAAACATAGCGAACACTAACGACCAGTAATCATCCTACAATGTCTAAATAAATTGTAACAAAGTAATTTTAACGGCTGCTCTTAGAATTCAATGACTTATACGAGATATGATGATACTTTACCACCCCAGATATATTTCACGACCGCCATCCTTCCCCTACATTTATATTTTTCTGTGTTTTACACAGAAATTGATTTTAAATAAATATTACTTCTTTCAAATAATTGTGTTCAGTATATTTTGAGATTATTATTAAGAAAATATTCTTTGCAGAGATAACCGTTACTTAAAAGAAGAATAATCGCTTTTTTAACATGGGAATAATATTTTTCTGTACGTACGAAGAACGAAGAATCAAACTGTATACTGCATAATTCTCTGAGGAGTAAACCGCTGACCAAAATCATTTACATCAATGCCTACTAATGCCCGTTAAGGGGTCTTTCTCATTCAGAGATCTAAAAATTGACAGTTTTTTTGGAAGTAGATTGTGGACAAACTATATAACCGATTAAGTTAACTTTTTATTTGTTTTAATAGGAAGTCTTGTCTTACAAATTTCAAAATTTAAAATGGCATTTCTTCTCTCCATCCCCTTCTCTTGATATATTAAATTTGACGCTAATTGAAAAAAGTCGCGGGAAATTCTCGACGGTCCTAGAGTAAAGATTTAAAAAAGAATCTTTTTTATCCGTATTTTACATTGTTAAACGTAGTTCCTGAACCAACATTGGGTTAAAATTTTGAAATTTAATAAAATGACGGCAGAGCGAAAATTATGTTTTGATTTTTAGCATTTTTTCACACACTTTCTTTAAAAAGATGAATTTAAATAATTAATAAATATAAAAATAAAGCGTGGTTCATACGAACTGCATTAAAGCATCAGTAATAATTGTGCAAAATTTTAAATTATTCGGTCAAGCCGTTTCTTCGGGAGTGTCTCCCGCGATTTTAAAAACATGGTTTTGAAAAAAACGACGTTAAAATTTTTAATTGATTTTCTACGCATATAATCCAAATGTTTTTTAATCAATCGTTAATCCGCTATTCCAGGGCCATAAAGTAGACCTTCTATTTCTTCGTATAAGTCGTGTAAGGCTTGTTTCTTCTTTCTGCGAGCCGTTCTGTCTTCTTTGTTCTCCTCGGACGAAGCAAAAGAAAGTAAAATTTGTGTCCTTTTAAAGGATATACTGATTTCCGGAAAATCTTCTTTTCGGATTTAATTTTTTTTCACCTTTTGCTCTGTTTCATTTTAAAACAATGACAATTATAGCCCATTTAAGTGAAATACAACGCGTTCACGATCCCGTGCGAAAGCAGATGAAGTAACAAATATTATGGATGTAAAACTATCTATAAGAGCCAAAATTAACTTCTTTTTGGTTCCCCCAATTTATTCTAAGAGTCTCGACATAATAAATTAGGAACCGGTCTCTTGAAATGAATATACTTGGCGGCGGTCACCCTTTCGCTCCATTTTCTCAAAATCTTTTTTTGTTTTCAAAACTGTTTTAGGGGTTGATTTTACACACATGTAGGATTCGAAAAATGCAATAAAAAAATCGATTTTTTTTTACTTCTAATGAGAAAGATCCCTTAATGCCCTAGTAATGCCCAAGGCATTATTGGACATTATTGTTAAATTTTTTATGTAATTCTATTAAATGTCCTAGTAATGCCCATTAATGCCCTAGTAATGTTCACTAATTCCCAGTAATGCCCTAATAATGCTCTACAATGCCTCAGTAATGCATAATAATGTTTCATACCGTAATTCCTATTAATTCTCAAGTAATGCCCAATAATGCTCTAAGTCTGTACACCGCAATGCCTTCAGCGGTTTACCCCTCTTAATTTTCCAATATCTTTATCTAGTCTTTTAAAATAGTTTGATAATAAGCATTTTCCCTCAGAATAATGCTAACTTAGCTGGCACTTGTGAGATTAGGCTATTCTCTATGAAAATCGATATTCGTATCGATTCCTCTTGAATTGCATAGGTAGAGTGGCCTTAGGCAATTAATGTACTTATCTAACTGTTGCGTACCGAAAATACTCTAAAAAGATCATTCACGATTCTTTTCTCAAAGACTTCATAGTGGAAATCTCACAAGGAAAATTGAAGGACTCCCTTGTATGATAACACTCACTCAGTTACTCACTCTCTCTTTCTCTCTCTCTCTTTTACATTGAATTAGTTATTTAACAATATACATAAAATAATCTGACTTTTTGAGAATTGATAAAAACTCTAATTTTTACAACTGCAGTATTAAAACTAATAAAAAAAATATATATAAATGTTTCACTATCTCATATTTTAAGTGAGTGGAACGTATTACTTTTAAAGCTTATTTTCAAAAAGAAGACTAGATTTTAAAAATTTTGACTTATATTGTTTATTAATGAAACAAGCATTTTGTACATACAAAATAGGGATTTTTAATTAAAAAATTCTATAAGTGTAATAATAAACTCTTTTAAGGATATCATAAAATAATAGATTGTATTCTAAAAAAAACTTTCAACTTGATTGTTGAAAAATACACAATTCATAAAAAAAGCAAAGTCATAATATTGAATACTAGTAGATATGCTAAAGTGATTCATTACCGAATATATTTTTGTGTATTATAATGTAAAGAAAGCGGTCACTTATTTATAATGTTTCTTATGTGAACGACAGTTTTGTAGACTTGGTATCAAACAAAAGACTTCTTGATTAATATGATGTTCGAAGAAAATTGTGTACCTTTCTTGATTCTAAACGCCCTAATACTTCATTCGACAAAAATGATTTATGTTACTTGTGGAATGACCAACTTACTTTTTTCTGCTACATAATTGAACAGATTTACACTATTTAAATGTAGAGAAGAGAGATAAAAGATTTGCATGGTTATTTTGGAGGCAAAATTTATGAATTTATTTCAGAGAAAAGATACAATTTTAGAGCGTTATTTACTATTCTATTTAAACTGTAGAAACTTAATTTGTAATGTCTAATATATTAAAAACATAGTAATTTTTCGATCCTATGATTTCTGAGAAAGCTATCTGCTATTTTCAGATTCAGTCTCTCTTAGGACAATTTGCATTACAGATTAATCCTAAAATAGACAATGTTAGAAAAATATTATTGCAAAATATTGTTGCAAATAACAATATGAACGTAAAACTCTTTTTGCTTAAAATTGAACATTACCATTTCGTAATATTTTTCTAATAGTCTATTTTAAATTCAATTTGTACAACATAAAAACTTGAAAGAAAATTGAATCCGAAGATAGCAAATAGAAGTCATAGAATTAAATGAAAAAACTCGAAATTTTCAAACCTGTTTAACAACAGAAAACGCCTGTTTTTAATAAAAGAAAAATATTAAATCACAAAATAGCAGATTGCTTCCTTAGAAGTCAAATCGTAGGAAAACGTGACTCGAAATTTTTAAGTCTGTTTTTAATGATAGAAAACTTATATTTTCAATAAGTTTTGTGTTACAAATTAATTTTTTACATCTCAAATATAGTAATACACAACGTTTAAACAGAGAACCGTATCTATTTATTCTTTTCTCTGAAATAAATTCGCAAATTTTGCCTCTAATTTAGCCCTTAAAGAAGTTTTCCAACTTAAAAAAAAAGTAGAAAGGAATCGCGTGACTTTTCATTGAAATCTATTTTTTAACACGAAAGTTTTTAGCATTGCCATCTCCAAAATAATAAATAATGAACAAAGTTTAAGCAAGAAAAAAATAGTTATTTGTTATTTAAAAATATTTTCTTTATAATATTGATAAATATTGAAGTGCAAAAAGAATGATTTATAATAATGATTTATGTATATATATATATATATATACACACACATATAGTTACATTTTTAGAGATATAATGTCATATTTAAAAAGAATTATATAATTCATGAACATATACTCTTACATGAAGTTATACTTATGGTAAAACTATTTTTTTAATTTCAGAAGTGTTGCACACTTTAAACTCTATTCTTTTTTATAAATATAATTTTTCAAAATTTTTATATTTTGTTTGAAATTAAATTATTTAAATTAAAACTCTTTTTGTCATAAGACCCAATGCTATTTCAGAAAGTCATTAAAAGAACATTTTTATTAAAACGTAGATTAATATATAGATATTAAAAAATTTTTTAATATCTATATATTAATTATAAACTTATTCTTAAAATTTGTCTCAATTCTCATATTGTGTGAATGCCGAGGTTGGGTAAATTATTTATTTTTAACTAAATTAAAGTTAATGGTTAATAAAATTAATTTCGTTACATTAAAAATTATATGAACCATAACTTAAAATAAAAACTAATTTACTTTAAAACTAACTTTTAACTAAATTAAAAATTGCATTAAGATTAAATTAACTTAATTATGTGGGACGCAGTTCACGTGAGCTGGAGTTTATTATATTCACACAAAAAATTATTAGACATCAAGATTCGCCGTATATTACTGCAAGACCGATATTGGTTCTCTCATCTTTATGTTTGATGTTTTTATCATTTCACCAGATGTTATTATTGTTAAACTAAATTAAATTCAAAGTTTTTTGGGGGGATTTTTCCACTTTACATGAGTTCAGAACTTCACAGCTAATCATTATTGACCAAGTACATCGGTCTGTGTACAATTTTGCCTATGTACAAGATATTCTGTTCACCTTCATAAGAAATTAAATCAAATGGCCAACATAATCATTTTATTAGCCTAGAAGTATTACGTTTATTATATTATTATTTTATTTTTATTTTTTTTCTATTTTTATTTGTATTTTCAATTTTTAAACTTGGTGACGCATATAATATAATACTGTAATTTATTCGTTTGATAATTTTTGATAAATTTTTAATAAAATTTAATCGTTTAACAGTAAAAACATTTTTACTGTTAGATAAAATAATAAGTATGGTATAGATGTGCATTACTGAGAATACATAATTTTATGAGCAGCTATAAGAAATGAAAAAACAACGAAGATTATTTGGGAACAGATCATTAAAAAAAAATCAAAATAACTGCCCTGAGATATACAAGGAATAATAAAGCCTGTAGAAATCGTACAGGAAACTTCGGGAGCAGGATGCTACTTATATGTAATATTCGTAATCCGCATGTAATCCGTAAAATTTATGTACGTACGAAATTGGAATTTTTTAAATATTAACAACTGAAATCGGATTGAGGATATATGACTCGATACAAGGGTTGAAAATACAAAACGTTTGTGTTTTCAAATATTAAAATTATAAATAAATAACATTGTTAGCATCAACAACTAGCTTGGTTTTGATGCTTGTTAATTATTTTTATTTTTGTTGTTACATTTTTTAAACCGCTGATATTTGATGTTTAAATCCAAATTTTGTGAAATTTTGTGAAAAGTATTATTTATATTAAATTATGTCGTAATTTTTTAAAATTAAATTACTCTAAATAACAAAATAATTACAATATTGATCACATAAAATAAATTTAATATTTTATTTTTAAATTAAATGTATAGATATAAAATAACAAAAAAAGTGCTTTGTTATTTTATATCTAAAATAAAATTCATATTTATTTTATTTTTAAAAACTCTATGTGAATATTGAAATAAATTAAAGAATATAAAATTTTTATTTTAATCACTTATAAAAATAAAATATATTTTCCAGGGTTGTGTAAGTTAATACATTTTTAAACTAAATTATGTTAAAGTTAATAACACACACACACACACACACTACTTTTAAAATTAATTTAGTTATATTAAAAGTTACATGAACAAAAAATTAACTCAATTAAAGTTACGTTAAGATTAAATTAACTTAAGTTAAATTAAAAATTAATTTGGAAAGCATTATTCATATTAAATTATAAATCCCTAATTTCTTAAAGTTAATTACTTAAAACAAATAATATGGATTATCAAATAAATTTAATATTTAATTTGTAAATTAAGTATGTAAATTAACCCTCAGCTGACACACTACCATATATTGGATTCGATATTTTGCCACACATGAGTGTACGTCACCCGACCATTTTCAATTGCGTA
>QKQZ01005993.1:0-34467 GCA_003595255.1 Solenopsis fugax | reverse complement strand
CAAAAGTAAAAATGCTTTATAACAATTGTCAGTTATTATGTATTGGTACATTAGCATCATTAAGAAACGATGGGCTACTAAACAAATATCTCTATAAACAATTGTTAGAATATGTCACCTAATAATGGAGATAATAGAGATAGCCATATTGTCGACAGTAGCCATAATACCCTCTTCTCCTCTATTATTCGCGAAGTAAAATATACACGGTTTTTTTTTACACAAAAAAATATTAGAAACAATGAACATTGCTGCGAGCGTGTTTGTCAATGAAAATTCAGAATATATAATTGCGTGTTCGAAACTCGGCGATTTCGTGAAACGCGTGATTTTCGCCGTTTGACGAAATAATTCCATGAATTCGACCGCGGCGATACATAGCCGACATTCCCCGTAGACGTCTTCTCGAATCGAGGGAAGATATCTATTAATCAAAATTTCAAGATATGCAGAACTCATGATAGCCAATTAGTTTGGTACCTTCCTCGGCGTCGAATCGAATCAATTTGATCTCCGTCGCACTTCCGTGGAGTAGTACGTCGGTAGCGATAGGTGGATATGGCAAAATTTCAGGGGTAGCGAAAACCCATTACCACGGAGAGAGAGTCGGTATGGGGTAGGTAAGGAGCATTACGAGATGATATTAAAGCGCCGGTCCATTCCCTACCACTATCGCCCCTACTCCGCCGGCCGATCCTATCCGCTTAATAGATTCAGCGATATTATTGAATTAGCGCGGTTGAACGAAGCCTGGCTACTTAGACGCGTTAACGAGAAGATCGACGGGAAAGATGGTCGGAGAACGAGAGAGGGCGGCTATGGTCCACGAATCGAAACGGCACGCCGATATTACCCTTCTGGACCCGTACCATCCTCGGGGGCATAACTCCTTGAATTTCCATCAGACCGCGAAACGCAAACGAGAAGTCTAGAAGAAGGAAGAGATTGCACGAAGCTCACAGTTATAGAATGTATAGAAAGTTACGTGACTTCGATTTTCCATCTCGTACGAGGATATTACACGCGATATATCCATCTGAGAAAATTGAATTATCTCCTTTGAGTTACCTTATTATAAAAAGATTGACAAGAGAACTGATAAGCACACGCGTACCGGCTTATATTAACGTAGGAGTCTTTCTCTCTTCGACTTTTTTTTTAATCTTCGCATCTCACGTAATATTCGTGGTGTAATATGTCAGTTTTAGTTGGAAATATTATTCGGGAAACGAGGATATATGGAAAATATCGCAAGCGCGAAGTTTGACTAACGTCAGAGACGCCTGGTATAACCTGAGAAACTGTTTTCTCCGCGCAAGAAGTAAGAAGCAACCCTTGGGCGAGCAGATGAATCTACCTGTACGCGAGGCGCAGAGTGCCACTTCGTCATTGCCTTACGGTAACGGTTATGCTTTGGGAAAGTTTACCAGTTTCCTACTATCTATCTACCTCGCTCGCTCGACGGATCCTTTTACTCGTCTCAGCGTTATCTTCCACCCGCCTTTCTCACTTTTTCCCTCACGGGCTACTCTCAACCCTCTCCGTAGTCGCGTCATCCTCTCGCTAAGAGTCAAGTTGGACGGGAAAGCGCTAGTTCGCTCGCAGTCTCACATATCGCCTCATTCTTATTCGCGTTCAAAAAAATCCGCAGGAGAAAATGCAAGTTCAATTCGCAACGACGGGAGTGCAAAAATTAAAAAAAAAAATACGTACATACGTTCATGCGCAAATTTCGCAGTTTATATTTTAATAAGGAAAAAAACCAGCGAGATTATTTATTACGTTAAAGACCGCTAAAGTAAGAATAACTTCGTGAGTTGGCCGATTACCATTTCGCTTTGTGATAACCCACCATGCGAGAGAAACTTGCGCACAATACTAGCTATAAATGTAACTTTCCGTAGACCTGGAGAGCATACTATGCAAAAATTTCTCTCAGATTATACAATTGTACAGGAAATTTCTCGGAAGTTTTTAAATGCTCGGGACTTAAAGTCCAATATTTACGAACTGCGGTAAGTGAAGCAAAAACGTTTTTCCTGCAGATTATACATCTTGAATTTATTTTTTAAATATACGTGCATATTACGTGACGCGTTGCGCTTAATTAGCTACAAATTTAATGACTTTCCGCAGAGGTACATTCCGTTTCTCGTCACGACGTTTACAAGTCGGTACGGCCTGAGAAAATCTCGCTCGTATCAACTCGGATTTTCCGGCTGTCCCTTCATTTCCAAGGGCTTCTTCGGCCTGTCACTTAATAATCTTTATTCCCTAATTCCACAAGATACGCAAAGTCGGACAGTTAAGTCGCCCGGATTAGATCATGATCGAGGAACACGAAGAGACGAGGGTCCACGTTTCCCAACGTTCATTCGGTATGAAGTAAAAAAAAAGAGTTCGACCGTTGTACCGTTATACGAAGTTACACACCTAAGCCTTTCTTCTGGAAATACTTTGAGATTAGAAGCAAACCGATACAGTTCGATTACAGATACCTTTCGCATGGTTGTATAATTAATGATATATCAATTTATGATAGGCAATTATGTAACAAAAAATTATTTCGTTATTTTTCACATTTTACAAATATATTTCACAATGTGATAAAATAAATTAAAAGTTTTAAGATACTTTTAATTCTTTTAAAATTTTTTCAAACATTCCAACATACATTTATAACTACTATATTTTTATATACTCTACTGCATTTGAGAAATGTATATTGTACAATAATTATTTATAAAAAGATGCTTCCGAAATATACTCTCATCAATATCGGTTTTTCCCCTGAAGGCTGTGAAAACGAGAGTATATAGTAACGAAAGCCTCGGAAAAGTTCCTTTCCTCGATCGAAGCACGGTCGTAAGAGGGATGTTGAATTACCTCCTCGAGCTGAACCGATCTCGTCCAGCCGTTCAACGTCGGATTGTCAATCTCTCAATTCGTACCCCTCCCACCGGAGTCGCTCCGGCGAAATAGTTAGCTCGATTTTGCTCATGGAAAGACCCTTTCGAGAATCCCTTTAGGCCTCGCGGGCGACATTCGGGCGCGTGAGCTCGTGCCACGAGACGGAGAATCGGCACCGCTAATAATTACCACCCTTGAAATTCTCTGGCTCGAAGACACCCCACGAACCATTTCTCGCGTGGCTAAGCACGCGATTTCGAAAGCCGGGCGCGCGCTGTAGGCTGTATCCGCTACGCCACGCTGAAATATTTCGCCTCGAGGCGAAGAATGGCACGGTGCCGGCGGGAGTGACGTTGAATGAAATCGAGGGGATGAAATCGTTTGTCACGTCATTTCATTTGTTACTTTCGCTTTCGAGTTGTCTCTCTAGATAGTACTTTTACGTCGTAATTTACGTGTGTGAAGAAAATCCCAGCTGCTTTAACTACGTATCATGATTGTCGCCTTTCCTTGTTCATCAGTATACTATATATGTGTTTCATGGATCAAGTTCTATAACGATATTTTATCGATTTCGCCAACAAGTTACTTTATATGAAAATTAATTCTTTTTCTTCGTTTTGGAATTTTTAAGTATTGATTTATTCTTTTATTGTTATATTTTAATTATTTAAATACAATCATTAAATGAACACATTTTGCATAATATCTAAGCTTGCAATGTTCCTCTTAAATTCTAAAGTTCTATTCAAATAGAGACTCTTCGAAAACAATGAAAATGAAAATCCGTTTATTACATCGCGGACAGATGTAAGCCTTCCTGTATTTCTGAATTAAAATGTACATATCGTACGTTCGCACCCTTGAATGTGTCATGTTATGAAAGATCGTTTCAACGTTTCGCAGATTGGCTATTAAAACCTACCCATACAAGGTGCCTCGAGAGCGTACTCGCCTTCGCGAAACCCTCTAACACCACTGCCGACGACATGAAGGGTTGTTTCCAATTTTCCTAAATTACACGCGCCAGGATATAGTCGCAATGCCTATGGACGAGGAAATATATTTTCACTCCCTTCCTCTTCGATTAGACGTACCGATCCCGGGGCTATCGTATATTACAAAAGAATTAGATTATATTTCCAAACATGTCTATTTTACTTCAATTTGATACATTTCTGATAAAAAAAATAACTATGTAATAATTTGCATCTGTTATGATACAGATTTAAATTCTTGTTTTCCTTCGGTTTTCTGCATATTGTCAACTTCATTGCTAAAGTGAAATATGACAATTAACTCCGTCTTCTTCTATTAATCCTGTACACTCTCTACGCTACAGATTTCCCTCTCGCATTCGCTTAAGCTTATTGCAAAACAATCCGGCCAATTTCACGCTCGATTCATCGCAATACCCTTGCATATTTAATCAGTGCTGTCTTCATCGACAAACTAATTACATTTTTGCTACGATGGAAGGAATTAGGAATGGGAACTCGACACCGTCGATTGCGCGCACGATTTGAAGAGGGTTCTTACAAATACAATAATAGTAATAGGCCAATCCCTTAGGCAATGAGCCATCACGAAACGGTTTTGATGAGGACTATTGACTGCAGAGGAAGAGATCTCTGCACGGAAAGAACAATTTTACTGTAGCGCCTAAAAATTTAGCTATCAGAAAATAATTTTATATTGAACTATTAAAATAATTATGTAAGATGACTGCTGCAAAAAGTTTTGACATTGTGTAGCAATCAGCTTAAACGTCCACTATAATTTTTTTTAACGGTTTATAATTATTTTCAGATTTGTATTTCTGCAAAATTGTTCTTTCCGTGTAGCAGAAATCAGATCGTTAAATTTTAAAACTACCCAATTGTTGAATAATTTACGCGCGAAAATACAATATTTAGATAATAAATATCACATGCAATTTAAGTAACATTCGGTTGTCTAAAAAATTTAATCTCGTCCATTTGAATGTTAATATCCCTTCTTAATGTGATTGCAAATTTGTAGATTATTCTATGTATTATGAGGATTTTCGTAATAATTAGATAATTGATAACATGAAACAGTATCCCGACATGTATTAGTAACGTCATCATTTAATATGCAACAGACAGTGCGTTAGTAACATTCATGCCACTCAATATTATATTGACAATAATATTCTATTCATTTATCAAATAAGATTTTAATAAAATAGTTCATATGCGAGACTTTTGACCGAGTTCTTCAAAATTCTATTTTCCGACAGATATTATGTAGTTACACAATACATATTTATTAACTTGATAAATATAATGTAATTATATATAATATATGACTCTTTGTATTAAAAAAGAGAAAATAGAATTAGAAAATAGGAAAATATATTTTTACTTATAATATCCCGCTACATTTGATTAAAGAGACAATTCGGAGATAATATGATTTTGATGGTAATGGGGCATTTGATGCTGATGAACTGCCGAACAAAGAACTCTTTTTAGCTGAAGAAAAAGAAAGTTGACTGGAAAATCCAATTAGCCTAGCCCATCATCTCCACGGCGATTCAATACTGAATCGCACCTCCTCTCTTATTCTAAAAGCAGCATAATTAAATTTATTGTACCCAAGAAAGTTGTATCCGATTCTCTGAGTATCTCACTTTCGTCGGCCTTGAAATGAACTTTTGCGACCTTATTAAGGATAAATCGTATTTAGTTAAAAAAATAGTATCAAAGTAGTTTGGTGAAACGTTAAAATCAATTCATTAACATTGATATATAGTATTTAATCTTTAAGTGTAAGATATTTTCTATTTAACGTAAACGTGAAAATATCTGTCAGACTTTTTTATTTCTAAGCATCTTTTGCTTAATATTACTTAATATTTTTATTTCGTATATCGATAAAACGTAAAAACATAAACCAAAGTGGAGGCGGAGACTCCCGTAAAGGGATGAATCTTATAAATAGCCTATCAGAATCTGACGCGCACCTTAAGTATTCGCTGTTTGCATATTAATTGTTCATTATGTCAACCGGCCCCTGACATCGTTGTACGTAAGTGAGAGAGCTTATTTGGCCGGAAGCGGGAACCGTGTAACGATCTCCAACGATCAGGCGGTTCATGATTGTTCGTTTCTTATCCCCCTTTTGTAAATGTTACGCACAACTATCTCGGGAGCGATGTATGCAGATTTTTTAAATTGTCTCTATTACGCGAAGCTTCCTAGCCCCGAGATTTACACCACGGAATCTAGATAAAAATCGGTAGGCTCGATTATACGAAGGCTGATCGTCCGGCCTTTTTTCTCCGGGAGCTGAAAGCAACGGGGGAGCTGCAATATGGTGACAGTGGTGACGCAGAAGAGAACACGAGAATGGGCCGCGCAACGAGGAAGAGCAGGGGAGCTCGAGCCCATATAACATTCATTCGTGATCCGTTGGGAACGCTTGAGAACAACGTCATACTTTCCCTGCCATAATTCGTCAGGGGAGAATTTTCCATCGT
Source organism: Solenopsis fugax (assembly GCA_003595255.1). NCBI lineage: Eukaryota > Metazoa > Arthropoda > Insecta > Hymenoptera > Formicidae > Solenopsis > Solenopsis fugax. Next base: position 28,052 of record QKQZ01005993.1, on the reverse strand, counting down.
TCTGACTTCAACGCACTGAAATACCAATTTTGAAATTTCTGCCCGCGAACGCTGGTGTAACTGCATAACAACAGTCTCCGTAGGCGAGAAGTTCATGGTTGCACGTTCGTCACGTAGACGGTTTTCGATTTAATATTATATTATTTTTAAAAAAAAAACGGCATTTTCTCACAAGCACATTTATTCATCAAAAATGGGATTATATAATACGTATAAATAATATCAAATATACATTAATAATAATACAAAAAATTAAAATTAAAAGTAAAAAGAATACGTAGTATGGATATTAAAAAAATTTATTCGGTAGAAACTTGCAACACAGCGCGCGGTCAATAACGTAAAAAAAATTTTGTTCAATAGCGCTACCGTCAGCCACTTTCATTTCCGTCCTCAATTGATATCATAAAACGGGAATATAGAGACGCTTCGAGTTAATTTCAGAATATTTTGGTGTGCTAAAATTGTCTTCCCAATCGATATTGAAATTTTTAAAAATTGAATGATAGTTTATATCGGGAATTAATCCTCTTTCAGGTTTGTGCATTATGCATTACGTAAATATGAAAGATTATCACAGCGGAAAGCGTCGTTTATAGGAAAAGTGTCGATACGAGACAAACAAAGCAAGAATTTTCGCATTATAAAGTTTAACAGCAAACATAATAACTTTCTTATTGGACAAGTTTATTCGCGTTCTTTATTCGGGATTTCTGTTACGATCGACATGTCCTAGGTAATAATAACACGTTGGCAACCGTAAAAGTTAATACATTCTCAATATTTCAGGATGCAGATCACCGTGCAACGTCATTTCTCCTCCTCTGCCATTCGCTCTCTCCTCTCCTCCCCTCTTCTTATTTCTTACCGGATGGCATATGAAATTTCCATAACTGTAAACCCAGCATGAGTAGCCCCCCTGATTTTAGTTATCATGACTCTGCAAAGTGTATTTTAGCATGCCGCCACTTCATTAACTTTTTATGATGGGTAAACAGGAGCTTTATATTCAGAGCCGATATAAAAAGATTGTATCTGTGCCAAATGTACAGGAGTATAATGTTTGTTGTAATTTAATCATACGAGAATTTTTTTAAATTATTAAATAATTATAATTGTTTATTTTTAAGTAAAAAAAGGTCTCTATTAAGGAGTTATATTAAAATCCTTAAATGCGACACATCGAGAGCAAATTTATTTAATAATTTATATAGATTTCAAAATTACTACATTAGATATAAAGGAATATTCTTTTTAGATATATGTATAATGAAGACTTGAATTTATGTGTGCTTGTTTATTAATTTTACTAATGTTTATGGAACAAAATGGAAATTTTATCGGTATATTGAGTATCCTTGGTGTGTTAGTATATATTGTAAGAGTGAATTAAAATATAATCATGAAACGCGCGATGTAAACCGCTTTGGATACGCGTCGTAATGGTCCGCTCTTTATCACCTTCCGGAACCATCCCGCGATTATTTTAAAACGCGACGTTTTTTTACGGTCCTTTTTACTTCCGGCCTTTCCGCAGATCGGCATTGCTCACATTCACGCGCGGCACTATGGGATACCCTCGTAAAAGTGCGAACCTCGTTGCGCCGCGAGAAGCAACCATGCAATTCAAATTCAAGAATCGACTTTACGAACTGAATAAAGACGACCGGGCGACCCTTTTCGCGATCGTATCGAAGCGTCCATAATAGTTATCGGACGCTCCTTGTGTGTGCTAGAAAAAATAATTCCAACGAGAAAACAAATAGAAGAGTGAGAGTTATATATGGAGCCAATGTGGAATCCATGCCAAACTTGCTGAATACTCGAACAGTATCCAATAATAATTTTCAATTTGAGATACGATTTTATTCGCAATAACATCAAGTTTCGCAGCTAACCATACTATATCTACAGTCTACAGTACTATAGAGATACTAGACTAGGCGATCAAGAAACGACAACATATATTCCTCCACAAAATTGAAGGAAGCTGTGGCCCTCTAATTGTGAGAAATTGCGAATGTCATGTAATATCCAAATAGCGACAGAGATACGTGTAATATATCCAATCATTTATTATTTCTCTATATTTTTATAAATGGTATATTTAGAAAATTTTAATCAAAGTTGTGCGAAAAATACCGAAAAAAATATTTTTATATTTTTCTATGTACACGAGGATGAATAGGGATTAAAAAAAAATGCTTGTTTACACTCAGTTCATAATAATTCGCGGTATTTCGCACGATAAAGACTGGGCTATTTCTGGACGCCGCAAAACGTGTTGATAGCGGCGGACAATTGATCAGTGGGATAAAACGCGGCGAAAGTAGAAAGAGGAGGTTTTGGTCGAAAGTATACATGGCGATCATTCTGACCTGGCGTGTCGACAACGCGGGAAGCGCATAGCCCGGAGCGACGTTCATGACCCGCACTGCAAAAACTATCCGTTTTACGATACTGCCCCTCGGGCGACTCGATTCTCGCGCGCGATCCGATACCGAAAACGCGGCGCCGCTTGAATCGAGCTACGGGTACGCTTCTCACGACCACCCCATTGTGTTTCGGAGTACCGGCGTACTGCGCCGCTGGAAGGGATGGAAGAGAGCTGGAAGGGTTAAAATATATGCATGCTAAAACCGTGCGCGCGAGCGTACGAGAGAGAGAGAGAGAGAGAGAGAGAGAGAGAGAAAGAGCTCGGTAATATCAGATTTATTTTATGAGCGAGGCAAAGCGGTGTACCCGGAGAGCAATTCTCCGCCGCACCAATGATTCACCGTAACTTTCACCCCCGCAACCCTCGGTGTCATTGTACGCCTTCGCAGAACTTTTATACGCGTCGCTGGCTCCGCCTCGCTCGCGCGCCGATTGCTCCTATTTTCTCTCTGGTTTTGCTCCTCGAAAGCAGACGCGAGCCATGAATGAAGAAGGCCGTATAATTTTTTTCGAAATGTCGAAAAAAGGCATCGTATTATGTTTCCGTTTAATTCGTTAAAATCTTGAGCTGTCTGAAATATTTTCTGTGAGCCGAAATAATATAAAAGAAATATTGAATACTGCTAAAAAAAAGCGGCATTTAGAAATGGAAATAATAAAAACTTATTAATGTTAAATTAAAATAAAATTCGTAAGTTTTTTTAAATAAATCATGCTTATGCTTACGATTTATTCAACTATTATTCCAGATAAAATAATGTCTAGAAACAACTTGGAAAGCGCTGTTTTCGAGAAAAAATATGTTAATCATAAATAAAAAAGATACAAGTTAACAAAATGCTTATGCAGCATAATCAGGTTGCGGATGTCAATTTCAACGGAATACAAATTACATGTTTTGTATAAAGAAGGAAGATTGGCCTTGTCCCATTCTGGGCAGGTATGTAGAGTTCTTTTAAAAGCTACAAAGATAATATTTTATCTTGTATCATTTAGAATTTGTTTCGTAAATAAGCAAAAATTTGAGATTCAACGGGATTAACAGATAACTAACATCCTTAACGAAGCACAAAGATCAAATGCAAAAAAGAAACGTAAGATTAGACGTGAATTATGCTGAGGTGTTACATATAATTAATCATTCTTTTAGAAAAGCACCTAGTTCACATTTTGTATTAACACAACTGACAATCTTCTATTATCGTTCTATATGCGAAGCTTATCAACGGAGAACTATCGAACACGCGACCCGCCAACAAAGTGGTAGCGGACCGCCTGCTGATGTGTTTTGCATTTCTCTTTTGTATATAGATTTAAAAAGGCCGCTAAAAAGCATATCAGCTTATGTGCTTTTTAGCATGTTAAAAACGTGTCGTTTTAGACATTTAGTGTGAAATCGCTTATGACCCGCTTACGAGCTAAGATGAATTTGACACGCCCTGTTTACGAACAGTTTTTATAAAGCGCTAACGATATACAGATAAAGCTAAAACACTGCAGATTAGTAGATTAGGTGTAATGTATAGTCGCACGACTGTAAAGGCACGGAATATATAGCCCATTCGTTTAATACATTTTCATAAAGTAAGGTGAGACCTAATGTATGCAGTGCACAAGTGCACCGTAGGTCAATCTGATTACCGATCAATTAGCAACGTGAAGGATAGCCCCGAGTACCGAATAGTTAGGTCCATTATGCAAGTGAACCCCGGCAGCCGTGTGAACCGACCACCGTCTAGGAGTTCGTCAGCGCTAGGTCAGGATGTAATAGACGGGCAGTATGCAAATTGGTCGACCCAGGTAGCGCATGGGGGTTAATACTTAGCGTCGCGACGGGAATGACGGGTGGTAAAGCGATCGCGTTTAACCCGACGCCGACGTCGCGTCGGGCCGACCTGACAATGAGCTCGACGCTACGAGATCGTCCGATATTAAATTCAACGCGTGTATATTACACGGCGTAAAACCACAAAAGCACCGCGGCTCTAGCCTACCTTCCTAGGAATAGAGCAGCGCCATGTTGTTAACGTCATAATTGTGCATCGTGACAGTACGCAAGGGACATCAGTTCGACAATCATCGTGAAGTTGATCTCCTCGTAATTGCTCGTAATTTTGACTGATATATAATCTATTCGAAAATGGGTTTGGTTATTACTAGTAAAAATAATGCAGTTGGCAGAAATGAAAATTAATAGCGTTACGTTTCGTTTCTTTTACCAGTAAAACCAGTAGACGATCTCAAATAGTCCGAAACGTCATAAAGATTTTCAAGTTTAAAATTGCGGACATTTCATCGTTACCGCAAGCTTATAGTAACATTGCAGAAATCTTTTGAAACTTCCATATATTATTGCAATGTTTCAATGTAAGGTTTATGCAATGTTTCTTTAACCTTTCAATGCTGGGTTATGATTCTAATCTTCACTTTTTATAACAAATATTATATTGATGATTAATATTATTAAAATATAGATGTTTTTATTTTAAACTCTTCCCCTTCTTTTTTCCTTTTCTTCTCTTCATCTTCATCTTTTTTTCTGTATTTTAAAACTCTTTTCCTTCCTTCTCCTTTCATTTTTCATTATTTTATTTCTTTTCTTTTTTATATCCAATGTTTTATAATATCTAACATTCACATGTAATAGACATTACATGTGATTTTTCCTGAAAAACAGAAAAGAAAATATTTTATTAAATAAATTTTTATTTCTATATTAAAATTTCAAAATATTACACCTAATCCAGTGGTTATTAAAAATTTATATCATTCTTTTTTGCATATTCGCTCTCCTATTTTCTTTTTCTTTTATTCTTCATTTTCTGAGAAACTTTTTCTTTCTTTTTTTGTTTTTCCTTCTTTAAAAAAAATTTTTTTTTTAAACTTTTTTTTATACAAATAAATTTTTAACTTACAATTAGATAAAAAGTTAATNAAAAAAGTTAATAAATTAAAGTTTATGTTTCAAAAATAACTAGTTAAAGTTAAAAATTAAATCATTAAAAATTAACTAAGTTAAGTTAAAAGTTATTAATTTTATTATTTAACTAATTAATTTTATTATTTTTTAATTACCCAACCCTGCAAATAAGTTACAAGAGTTTGTAATGTGCAGCAATAGCAGTGTAGCGCCGTAGCGATAATGGCGACGCAGACGGTCGACGGTCCCTGTTGAAGAGAGTGGGGAGGCGACCGAGACGGTGTGGCGCTTGACCTTGCGTGGTCAATAACCTGTCGGTCGACGGCGTGCTCGGTGCACGTGCGCCTCAGGAAGAGAGTGGGGAGGCGGCCCAGACGGTGCGCGGAGTGGGAGCCTTATAGCGTTTTTCATTGGGAGAACTAGTGCGCACTCAATGAAAAACGCTATTACGGGACCGTGCGTGGTCAACAACCCGAGTGGGGTATTGCGGAGTCTCACTGCGCGTTGTTCACTTGGCGCCACTTGGCGTGAGATTACCGCGTTTCTTGATCAACTTTTAGGGAGACGGACTTACGTCGCACCGCATTACAAACTCTCATAACTCATTTGCAGGGTTGGGTAATTAAAAATTTGAAAGTTAAATAATAAAGTTAATAACTTTTAACTTAACTTAATTAATTTTAAATGATTTAATTTTTAACTTTAACTAGTTATTTTTTAAACACATGAACTTTTTATTTATTAACTTTTTACCTAAATTAAAAATTTATTTGTATAAAACAAAATTACAAAAGAAAAAATTTTAAAAGAAGGAAAAACAAAGAAAAGAAAGAAAGAATTTAAAATGAAGAATGAAAGAAAAAGAAAATAGGAGAGCGAATATATACAAAAGAATGATATAAATTTTTAATAACCACTGGATTAGGTGTAATATTTTGAAATTTTAATATAGAAATAAAAATTTATTTAATAAAATATTTTTTTCCTGTCATTCACGAAAAATTACATGTAATAGACGGATAGATATTATAAAACATTGGATAAAAAAGAAAAGAAATAAAATAATGAAAAATGAAAGGAGAAGGAAGAAAGGAGTTTTAAAATACCGAAAAAGATGAAGATGAAAAGACGAAAGAAAAAAAAGAAGGGAAATAGTTTAAAATTAAACAATCCATATTTTAATAATATTAATCATTAATATAACATTTGTTATAAAAAGTGAAGATCAGAATCATAACTTAGCATTGAAAGATTAAAGAAACATTGCATAAACCTTACATTGAAACATTGTAATATTGTATGGAAGTTACAAAAGATTTCTACAATGTTACTACAAGCTTGCGGTAAAGTTGAAATGTCCGCAATTTTAAACCTGAAAATCTTTATGACGTTTCGGACTATTTAGAATCATCTACTGGTTTTACTAGTGGAAGAAACGAAACGCAACGCCAGTAATTTTTATTTCTGTCAACTGTATTACTTTTACTGGCAGTAACCAAACTTATTTTCGAATAGAGGGATAATGTATTGAAAGTCGCAACTTTAAGAAATATTTTGTTCGATATGCACCGATTGCCTTCAAGAGATTAGACAAAAATAAATAAGGCACTCAAATTAAACGTTATCATTAGTTCGATCATACATTCGTTTTGATCGCAGATCATTAACTCTTCGTAGGCAATTTCTTTTTTGAAACAAGTGCAATTTTATCTCTCTCAAATTTCAATTTTTATTAAAGACTTTTTGAGTTAAATTATTTGATAATGTAGCAGAGGCATTAAAAAGTAACCTGGATTTTTTCTAGATTTTTTAAAACCTAGAAGAATAAAAAAAATTTGTGCTGGACAAAAAAGACCCAGATTGCCTACGGAATAAGTAAAAAATATGATTGCCTACGGAGGGTTAACATAGTTGATTTATTAATCTCAAATAGTTGTTGCTTATGTATGTTTATCGCTGATGACGATACATCAGCTGTTAACTTTTGCATGCTTTCGCTAACGATGCATTTTACTATCTGTTTCAGGTACGTTAGCCAATCCACCGGACGTATTTTGGTGAGTGATAAATGCGATGATCGAACGTGCGTCCCTTTATCCGCGGTCACGTCGCTAAACCGTTTACGAACAGGCTGGCGCTGTTTTCCGCAAACCGATGCGGGACAGAGGAAAGAATTGCGTCCCGTAGATAAATTCGGCGGGTTCGTCGAGTCGAGTTAGCGACCAAACGACCATGTAGTACTTTGATATCTTTGGGAGCTCGTTACGCGGGACGGGGATAAAGAACTCCCGGCTCGTAAATTACACTTCAGGAACCATTTCTCTGCGAACGGAACGATCCTTGCTCGTTCTTCTTTTGGGCTGATCGATAGAGCGAAGGAGCTGGTGAGGGATAGGGAGGCAGGAAGATAGTCTTCGTGTCTTATTGTTTGTAATTAGAAGGAGAGGAGCTCCTCTTAATCGAGACCTTCTCGCGTTGATAACGTCCACCAGGGAGGTTCGCGCCGCGTGGCAATTTATATAAGCGCGCATCGTTACCGATCCATCGATAACGAGAATCCGGATTTATGAAACAACGAAAAAACAACGTCATCAATCACCACCGTCCTTCTTTCGCCCGCTACTACGTTGCGCCGTCGTACTACGCGAAACGACCAATGAAAAATGACCTACCGGCAATTATGATGGCCGGTGAGCGCAACAAAGAACGATAGAGAGAAAGGATTGATTGAACGAGGCAAGAGGGATATCGCGAACCGCGAGATCAGGACTCAAGAGGCTGCATAGTGACTCGAGCTAACGTACGCGCTTTTATTTTTAATTCTCATTTTTTTAAATACGTATCTATGCCGTTGCATATATCTAATGGGAAAAATTAGAGATCACACGTAATATATATCTAATTTCCTAATTAATTTCATTAAGATCAATCACACATGTTAATAAAATTTTCGTAAAAACTGTCGACAATATAGTTGGTTTATTGTCATTTCAATGATTTAATTATTGTCGTTAGTATATTAATATTTATTTTAGCAACAGAATCGATATAATATTGATGTAAAGATCGATGCATTTTTAACTTTCTTACTCTTGACTCGCCATTTGACGTTCTGTCATTACCATGACTGAAGAGCAATTCCTCTACGGTAAACATCGAGAAAATGAAGGGATTCAATTTTCGCAAAGTACCCTCGCTAACGTTTCCCGAGCCTCTCAGGACAGCAATGGTGGATTGTTCCGTGTTTCCGCGAGAAACAGAGTGAATGAGGGACAGAGAGATAGAGCGAGGAGGGAAGGAAAGCAGAGCCCCCCCCCCCCACACACACACACACACGCACACACGCACAAAACAATGATGTTGCAAACGAATGACGCGGATCAGATCGGTCTCTCGTGAAACACATGAAACGTTTATCGTTTGATGGGCCAGCCGATGAAATAAAATTTCGAGGACGCGCAAGGAGACAAGAGAGCGGAACGCGTGGGCGATGAAAGTGGACGGCTTTGTTCGGCCAGCGTAACAAAAATATCTACCTACATCGCCGATCGTTCGCCTCGTCGGTGAAACGACGTTTCCATTGATGAAAAATTCCACCGCGATATAGCTTCAGGAAACAGTCACAGGGATTGGTTAGACAGATTTAGCAATTAATTCGGCGGAGATGTCTACAATTCACTTTTTTCGGCCAGCGGCGCGCCGCCGCGTATTTGCCGTATACATACAGCTTTTTCACGATCACAGTTATTTCGAAAAATCGTCGGGCTCTTCCATTTATGAAGAACCCTGCACCCTGGGTCATTTCTGCAAGGTGAGTCCCCGCCATACCCCGTCGAATCGTTGATCTTGCTTTTGATCAGCCAGCCATGATATCATCCCGAAAGCATATCGGCGCGGCGCGGCGGCGGCGGTGTGGTATGAATGCCGAATGCGTTACACTCGTAAAAGGGACTACATACATCATCCGCTTCCGCGATGCTGCGCATCGAGGTCCGATCCTGTTTCCATTCGACGATCGAATTGAAGGGAGAGCCTTTCCGCGGGCGCGCGCGCTTTTCATACTCATTACCCAACCAGATAATATGCGTGCTTCACCTTTCACAGTGACTAACGCACCGTCATTTGCGTTAATCAAAAACCCCGGCGCGACGTGATTGCGAGGAATCCGCATTAACGCGCGTGTATAGAATGTCACGTATGCGAAACAACATATCGAGCTGCCGCGCGCGACTGCCGCGATTCGTCATCATACGAAATGTAATCCGTTAATGATCAAAGTGAGCGGATCGATGAATCGATACCGAAACCACGATTTTTTTTATTCGCGCAAGGTCATTTGAATAAGGAAGGTTTGCTTTGCACTCGATGCTACCTGACCCGTCGCCGTAACCGCCACTCCATCATTCGATCGTATATAGCTTCTCTCTCTAACGTGCCGTCTCTACATCCGTATACGAGCGCGCAGTCGACTCCCTCGTCAATAAACGAGCCCGCCTCTATTTACTCGTTACTTCATCATCCGAATCCCGACTTCTCCGTCTATACCGGCAATTCACCGAGTCACTGATTTACACGATTCAACGAAAAAATCAAACCCGGAGATGAATCCGATTCCGGAATAGCTAGTCGGCCACCGACAAACTTCCGCGATGTTATCGTTATGGGAGATAACGCGGCTTGATAATCTGCCCACGCGATCTGATCAAAGCATCGTTTCTATCCGTAATTTTCATTTTGCGGTGACACGGTACACGGCGCGTCGCCTCTCCCCCCGTCTTTTAATCGCGTCGTCGTCGGTGAAATCAGGGCGAGAGCATTTTAATGAAATTGACCGGGATGACGGCCAAGATCGACGTGAAATTGATTATGACTGACTTCTACAGCGCGTCTTCAATCATATGAGTCGTTTTTTTTTTCCAAAACAGACAGAAATTTAAATATCCTATTAAGGTAGACACGATGTCACGTGTTTTAAATTCGAATAACGTCGAGGTTAACGCTTTAAGGAACTATTATTTCGAAATGATTGCTTCAAATATTTATGACAGAAATTTGTACAAATTATTACAAACATTACTCGGATATTAGATTTACCGATAGTCCAATTTCATTCGTCGATTGGTCAAATTCGAGGCAAGATTCGACGTACATCGAAGAACGGATTATAAAAGTTACAAAACACATTTTTTCATGTCTTGCGTATTTCAATAAAAGAAAGAAATAAAGCATCAAATGGTATTTACGTTGCTTGCTCTATATCAGAAATTCCCCTTTTTATTTCCGGGGACACTCGTAAAAAAGAGAAATGTTATTGCGAATTCTACAGTGAAATATTATAGGTGTACGAGATCCGATAGCGCGCTCGACTGACTACTCAGATGATACTCGACTTGCTCGAGCGACATCGCGTAAGCGACATACCGCCTTTCAATTCCGCGAGTCCGGCTGATTGCATTGAACCAAATTTCGTCGGCGAACGCACTTCGGGTCGCAGATATGCATGTACTGTCGTGTATACGCGCACTCGCGTTCCGGTCGTAAAGGATTTTATCGTTATGAATTTAATTTTCATACAAACAGTTCTGGTCGTTCTTTCTCTCTTTCCCTCTCTCCCTCCCTCTCTTTCTCTCTTCCTGTCCCAGCAACACTCGACGAACCGAGTGTTACGTGCCAATGCAGACGTGGTTTGCAGGGTACTTAGAGAGGAACAAGGGTGGCGAGCACTCCAGCACAGCGCCATACCCCGGCTGGTTATCCGTAATCCAATAAAACCAGGAGACACAGGCGAAATTTAATATCCAACACCATCAAAAGTCGCTGGGATTGTTCCCAGCTAGTTATAACTCCGACCCATACATCCCACGGATCGCTATTCACAGGTTGTATTGCTTCGCATTCGGGGCCTCGAGCGTCGCCATTGTGCCTTAGGGCCACGCGATCGTTATCTTAAAATGCCATATTAATCTAACTGCGGAGATAATCTGCTTTGCTACAAATTTTCTCTTTCCATTTCGAAAGTAATTAGAACTTATGATTGCTCTCGTATCTTTCTGTTTTGTTCAAAAATAAATTTGAAATTGATTTCTATCAGCAATAATTTCCTCCAATTTTTGTATCTTTTTTTATAAGTTAATTCAAATTATTTTATTTTCACTTATAACGTTTGAAACATATACCTTTCGCTCTGGTCGTTAGCAATATAGATTTTATGAATTTTTTAAAGGATCAAAAGCTAGTTTCGAATTTTTTTGAAACCAAAAGTGATAACGATCTGCCATGCTTCGCAATACAACTAGGCCAGCAATTTTTTACATAGATCGTTAAAAACTGGTTTAACTATTTGATAGTTATGAAAGACACATACATCCTTTTAGTCACGCCTGTTAAAGTTTTTAGTCCATAAATTACAAATCCATAAATTATACCTTTCGATTAAATTAAAATACAATAAAATGAATCTATATTACTTTTGTAAATAATACATTTTCAATTTTACAAAATTAACATGTGTTTTTTGTAAAAACTGAACTTTTGCTTTTTTATTTTCGATGCGGTAAATAAATCTTCACTGATATCGAGCACCAAGTCTCTGTGACCTCTGTATTGTCGATACCACATAGTTGTCACTTCCACGGCTCCACCCATATTTATTTCTAACAGCAAAGCTGACGAGAAACTTTACGAGCGAATTTTTACGATTGTGCGGTAGCGAATTTATGAGATTTCGCGTTGTTGCTTTCGTCAGCGAGTTACACGGTATACCGAAAAGTCGAACAACTGAAATGGATTTTGCAAAAAAAAAAGACCAGGAGGAGAGAAGGAGAAATTCGCGCGCACACACACATTCCCGCGTTATCGGCTCAACTCTAGGCCAGCGTGTTTGTCTCGTGGGAATCTGGCGAACCGCCGTTTTATCCCTTGCGGTGTAGACGCATTCGTACTTATCGTTATTAATTAGTGGAACGTGTCCACAGAGGTAGGACAGGGGTCGAATTACTACTCCGACAAATCCGCTTTTCGAAGTTCGACCCTTGTTATGAACACCCTCAGCAACCTCGTTTATCTGTTTATCTAGTTTGTACTTCATCGCCGGTCCTGCAGTTACAGAGCTACAACGTGCGTAATTACTATCGAAATTTATTACGGCAGCTCGAAACGAGAGTTACAACTTCATAACGTCGTATTTTTCTATCTTATCTACGCTAATTCTACTTCGTTTAGATCAATAGATGTTACCGGTCCGACAACTTGGATCCGACTGAGGCGAAATACTAGCATTCCATAAATTACAATGAAGAAAACTTTTTGAATTGTAGCAGAGAAACTTCATTAATATTTGCTTTCCCCTGCGTAGCAACTTAAATTAGATATGGAGTGCAGGCGGTACTTGTACAGGATATATAACTAAATTAGTGACTTAAAATTTGCAAACGTATTCTTTGATCAACTTGTCCCGGTAATATGTTTCAGTCGCTGTTGATTTTGGGTTAAGCGCGTATACAGATTATAAATAACTTAGGCAGAACATCTCGATGAAACGAGATATGAATATCCGGTTTTGCAAAATTAGAAAACGGGGAGGCTAATCACCTGGCGCATTCGTTCAACGTGACATCGTGGCGTGTTTCTGCTTTGTTCCAGTTATGAGTTGTATACCCAAGTGTTCTGCGTCACTCTCTTGATACTGTTGTCTCACGGAAAAATATACAACTGCCTACTTAACTGAATAGCTATGGGCTTGCCAGCGCCGTCAAATCCTCTGAGCTTAGAGCTATCTTTTAATAGAACCTGGAATTTCTGGCTAAATTAAACTACGAACATTTTTGAAGTGTTTACGAATATCCGTGAATAATCAGACGTAAATCTCGAGAAACTGTTCTGAAATAATATCCTTTTAGCATTACTTTTACGAACTACTTGAAATAATATTCATGTAACAAGCATCTGGAAGATATTTGAAAACTTTTAATAAACGTCCCGGTTTCAGATTTAAATTATCTCTTAAAATAAATTGTGATATCTGGTTGCCGTGAAATTCTTTAATAATTTTATTTTATAATTTTTTGCGGCATGAGAGAGAGAGTCTAGGACTTTTCTAGTCAACTACAAAAACTGCCTGTTTTCATTTTGCTCTTTTTGCCTCATCATCGAACCACAGTCGCCAAGGATGACGCGAGTAAGCCGAGGCGCGAAGTATAACGCTTATATCTAAATTATAACGCTCCTACGTACGTATAGCCGCATTGAGAATGTTTGCGCGCCGGTTTATTTCGCTTTGTCGGCAATAACAGTAGATCTGCCTAACGAGCCCCTAAATAAGGGAAAGTAATTTCATGTATTTATGCGTGAATTACGGTACGACCGAGGGTATCTCCGGAGGCAATTAACGCCGACTTCGTAAAACCGGCATCTCCGCATGCTGCCGGAAACAAGAACAACCTAGTAGAAACGCATTCGCCACTGTGCACACGTACGGGCATGAATGTATGCGCTAACCGACCCTTAGGAATAGCATCCTTTTACCATCTCTGTGAAACAAACTAATTGCTCGCGAGCAAAAATGAATATAACCGCACGCGGTAGTCACAATCGCGGACTCCGAAATAGCCGGTGAAATTTATAATCGGCGAATAATCACGAGCGATATCTTCTTGAAAGAGAAAAAAGAATCCGCTTCTCGGATAAATGTTCATTTAAAGGAAATTTTAGTCAGAAATTTTATACGCTTGGCCGTTCGGACTGCTTTCCACTTGGAAAATTAGGGTCGCGAATACCTGGTGGATCTTGAGCGGAGTGATGACAAAATTAATTTTTAGATGCATGTTAGCATCAATCATTATTAAATTGAATTCAATTTAATAAAACGTGATATTACTTATTTCTTATTCATTATATCTGTGTTATGTCTGAAAATGCAATTCGGCGCGCAGTTTCGTGAATTTGAATGGGTATATAAAATCACACAAATAAACTAAGCACTAAGATCTAACTGCGACCGGAAAAGGCATTATCGTTTAATTTGTATTTATACATCACCGGTCTAATATTTCTGTATTTTAATACAAAATTAATTGTCATAACGCCGGGCACATTAACCCTTAAACGCGTTACTGGTGAGACGAGCTCTCACGAGCAGTCGCGCGATTTAACGTGACCCTGGCCTAAGAACGACGCGAGGGAGACTTTGAGAGCTGGCCGAATATAGGGGCCGACTGCCGAGGTCGGTAGGCGACGCATCGTCGAGATTTAAGTTCGTACGCTGCCTGGCGCTAATGATTATTAACCGAGCGATCCGCCAGATGTTTGGTTTTATTTATGAGCCGGGCGCGACGTTAGGGAGAGACAGATCGTCGGTGGAAACGAATGCGCGGCATCAGCGACGCGAAAAAAAGAGAGCACGACCAATAGCACGGCATCCACCTACGACAGACGATTTATAGGCGCTACAGCGATGATCGTAACGGGCCTCGACCATTACCGCACTACGCGGCGGCTTTTAATTACTGCCAGTTGATACATTACACTGCTTTCCACCGTTGTACGGGCGACTAGTTATTAGCCACTCGTCGGCCTCACACGTTATTGCGCTCGGCGGTAGTAATCGAGTAACACGAAGCCCGGTGTGCTGCATTTAAAAGTGAAATATCTTCAATTGCGTCGCCACGCAGGCCGATGAAATTTGTGACTTCGCCGCATGGTTTTTTGTCAAAAATGAGATTTGAAGCCGAGAAAGTGTGAAAAGCATCGCTAAACAACTGTCCAAGATCGAAAGATAATATGTGATATTTTAAGAAGCGACATTCTCTTGGTGACATTTACAAACGTTTGCTGCAGATTTAGTAACGTCGCTCTTCTCATGTGTCCCCCAAGTCTAAACTACAAGGATTAGGTCGCCACCAACGGAAAGAGTATTTTAATCCGTGCTTCAAGCCAGCCTTTCCAACGTCAATCGCATCCTTCCTTGCGCGCATAAATCGATGGCACGCGAATCCGCTATAAGAGTGGGCGGGGAACCGGGGGTTGCGTTACATTCATAGGGAACGGGCAATTCGCAAAAGCGAGAGACGTGGCCGAATAATTGGCCAGCTCGCGAGGGGCGCGCGATCGCATTCAACATCGAATTACGTAATAACCAGTGAGCTAACTAGAGGGTGGGGTAAGGGTAATTTGCTGGGCCAACCTACGTGCAACTAGGTGGAAGCCTTTTCGGTGGTTGACAGGGGTCGGCCGGCAGCACGCCCCTTCGGGCAGCCGGCGGAAGATTTAAAACTGGCGCGACTCGCTAATGACCATTAACTAGTTGTCCTCCGCTCCACCTACCCGGCGGCACACGTTTGTCGTGCCATTCTGGGTGCGTGCCGCGCTGTCGTGCTCGTCCCTCCCCGCTGCCGCCGCCACCCGTCTCGACGTCTCCCCGCCCCATCTCCACGTGCAAGTCGAGGCACCGCCGGCAGCTAACCCCCGCGAGATTTATACACCGGATGTGACTCGGCTCCCCATGGTTTATGGGTTTCGAGTGTTCGCTCGCGTTCGCGCCCGCGCGCGCGCTCGTGCACGCACACAGAGAAAGAGAGGGAGAGAGAGAAAGAGATGAAGTGAGAAAACGAGGAATATGCACGGCGCTATCCGGTTTGTTTTCTTAATGCGATCCGAGCGCGAGACAAAGTCGAGATTCGGCGTTATTTTCGTTTCGGACGAATCGCGCTCTCACTTCCAAGTTAATGCATTAGCACACAAAGCCGTTTTATCGAAAGAGAATTCTTCCCCCGCCCCCTCCCCCCTCCTCGTAACGATGTGCATGTGTAACGCTGACACAATGGTTCTGGAATGCGCGACGAGTGTTCCATTTCCAAATCTAATCAGATGAATAATTTAATATGATTAAACTATATCTGGTAAAGTTGGAAGAGATACATAAGGGTGATCAGAATATAATCCAAGTATCTGCTGGGGAAAAATACTCTCTTGTTACTTGTGAAATATTTCCAACGAATTGTCCGAGAATAAAATCACTTGAATATCTCACTCGCGCGCAATTATTCGTACCGCTCAATATTTTACTCGCCAGCCGTTTCACTGACAAGTTAGCAAAATGCAGCGCTAACGCAATGCTGCTTCGATGCATTCCGAAATGCGTGTCAAGTGATTCGAATAGCTGACGCAAATACCGACGACACAGTCGGGGAGCCTAGTTAAACGCATGCGGTGTCAACGGTACCTACTTTCTCAACTTGGCGTCGCGAGAGGGTAAACTGGACGGATATTTGCTCGGTGTCACGAGTCACGCACAAACGCAGCAGCCGAGTGTATATCGGACGCGATGCCTGCCGCAGAATCAGAACCCACGCACATTCGAGAGACGCTTCGAGTGTGTGTGTGTGTGTGTGTGTGTGTGTGTGTGTGTGTGTGTGTACATGTGCAGCATGGATTTGCGTGTGTATGCGTGTGATTTCAGTGCAAACCCAAAGCGTTGACGAGCCGAAGCTCTGGGCGTGCCTATAGCCCCGGGATGAAACCCCTCCTCGACGGCAAACGAGGACTGCGAGGACTACGAGAACGAGGGCGAGGACGATGACAATAACGCAGGCAGTCGGCGAGCTAGCTTCGGCTTAAGGTCGCTCGAGATCTCTCCCGGGAAACGACGAGGTCGCCGTTCAACGGCGGGGCCACCTCGTACCGAAGAGGTGAAGGAGGAAGCTGGAGAACGAAAGCGGGAGAGAGAGAGAGAGAGAGAGAGAGAGAGAGAGAGAGAAAGACAGCGTACCCGCGTGCGACCATCGTAATATCACAGGCAATTTCCTGGAGGAATTTGATCGGTTCCTATATCGCCCGGAATATTTTTCCCCGTCATTTATTTTTCGAAACGTCTCGCGAAGCTGCTACGATCACATCTCTCTCACTCTCTCCACCTCCCTTACGCCTGACGTGAAGTACACATGCACGCAGCGCACATATCGGCCGATCAAGATTTTCCCGACAATAAAGTAACCCGATTTTACGCTTATTGCGCCTAGCTATATCTGTAATTATTGGGACGCCTCGCATTTCGCTGATATGCAATATCTCCCCGTCATGGTGCACTAAACTTTTCTATCACGCTTGCGACTTATACCTACGCGCTACCTACACTGAAAAAAAGTCTGGTTATAACTATCAAATGTATAGTGATAGTATCAATTAAATATTTTGTCAATATAACCAAATATAATTTTATTTTACTAAATGTTTAGTAAGTATTATCAAATCTGGTATAAGTTACTAAATATTTAGAAAAGTAAAATTATTTTTGATTACATTGTCCAAATATTTAATTGATACTATTTCACTATACTATTTGGTAGTTATAACCAGTCTTTTTTTCAGTGTAAAACGGCAAAATCTACGTGTTTGCCATGCGTGTCGTATACGTGAATAAATAGCGCCATTGAGCACGTACCCCCGGGAAAGTGACCTTTAACACTCTCCGACAGTGGTTCATCCAAGTGTCGTGCCATATCGTGGAATGTTTCGATTTAAAAAAGAATCCCTCGCCGATGCCGTTAGCCGCACGGAAAACCGCATGCGAGTGGCACGGTGCACGCTCGCCAGCTAAGAATTCTACATTCTCCGACGGAGAAAGCGCGTACGACGTTCCTACCGTCCTGGAACGTGTCGTTTTCTTTCCCCTTGACTGCACACACGGGAGAAGAAGGAAGGCGCGAATACCCTGCGTCTTTGACTCGCGGAACGTAAGGAAATGTTTCGGAACGTATGCCATTGAGGCGGCACTGCATCGACCAAGAAACCATAAACACGAGCCGCGCTCGGTCCGGGTGTTTTCCCCATCGCTTTAGCGAACAATCGGTGCGCTCGATAGCTCGCGACTTTGCTTTTGACTACGTCGTAAGCGTAGATATCCCCCGTTGTACGCGCGAACGCGGTACAGAGAGTAAAAATAACCGCGAGCGCGACGCTGTTGTTTTAGGAAATGCGCGAGAATACGCGTGCCTGAGAATTTTACGTGATAGTTTGGGATGCTCGGCCCGACTCGTCTTGGTTTCCTTATGTATTTGTTTAGTCTGCCGCAGTCACGTACAGTAGGGTTGCTCGCGCATACGCATGTCGCTAGGGACCCCGTCATCTTCTTTTCTTCAATGTCTTATCCTTCCCACGTTGCAAGTTATGTTGACAAGTTTGAGTTTTTGTCCCTCACAATTTCTATGTTCCTCTTTTAATCCTCTAATGGAGGAGGGAGGATGATTTATCGAAAGACTATTATGTCGATTACATTGTATTACTATTGCAACTGTACTTTTAAATAAATTGTTATATGTTATTATTTATGTTCGATTATATATCTGAAATGTAATGCTAAAAGCAACGTCAAATAATTTATTTTCTTCATGCAAAATAGTATATATAGTATAAATTATTTATTCATAATGATATAATATATAATAATTATAATATATTTTTGATCTTAAATAGAGCTATTTTTGACACATATAAAGAGCTGTCTTAATTTTAAGTATTACAAATATGCAAAATGGAAGAAATATTTCACTCGAGATCTTATAATGCAGAGAAACTCAACGAGTGCTGACCTACATTTAGTAATAATTTCCTGTTACCGGAGTTCTCTGTTCAAAATTGTAAGAACTTCTGATTGTTACTTTTAGCAAACATTCTAATAGTTCATTATAGCACAAGATAATGTAATTATACAGCGTCTAGTTTCTATTTGAAATCTAGAAGATAGTTGCAGAAGAATCTTATAACTTAGAACTTATAACTGCATGTCAGAAGAGAATGATATTTGAAATCCTTATTATTTTTATTACCTTATTATTTTACATTCGTAATGATATTAAAGGATGTTTTGGATAAAAAAAGAGATATTCTATAAAATAAAAGTTGACTGAAATTTAAATAGCCCAGGAATAATGCAAATTCACTAAGCAAGCATAATGCACTTGGTAATACGAAACATAATTAACACCCTCGGAATTTGATTGTAGAAACCTAATATAAAATTTATAATGTTATACTAATGCAATACAAAGTCAAACAAGCATGACCATGGTTGTTCTTATTGTTACCAATTACAATATTGGATTTCTAATTTTTTACTTCGCAATGTAGAATTACTGACATTTTAGTGCCAAAATAATAATTGTAAACTCATTTCTCGAATGCAAAAGAGTACCCTAATCGGACTTATTGTCAAAGATAGATTAAATATATTGCAACATAGACTCTTTACCTTTAATTTTTAATATATTATAACAATAATGCTAAAAAAGTAAAATCATAGAATTCAAGAATATTTCAAAATAGGTATCAAAAAGAATTCTTAAAAATTCTCATACAATGATAATGTAAAATTTTTTGCGTTTTATGAGCAAGACAATTGAATTATAATTACAATAATTAATAATAAATATTTCTCATGTCATGCAATAATTGATTCATGTCACATAATTGTATGAAAAAGAAGTGGACTCGCAAGCAACGAAACGAAATAGGTCACATAAGTTACATAAGAGAGAATATTTTAAGATTTGATATTTGTGCTCGCGGCTAACAAAGAACTCTTCCTAAGCTGACCTAGTTATCAACGAAATCATCATTCCTTCTGGAGAACTTCTAAGATCGTCGGTGCACTTTCGAAGCCGCTGCTAGCAAGTTCCTCCGGCTCGCCATTCTGCGATTCGGCCTCACGTATAACGCGGATATCAATGTTTGCAGCGGCACTAACTAGGAGAGCATATTTACCATGCGGATCCGCGTTATATTCAGTCCGGTTCGGTTGCACGAGGAGGCACTCGCTCGTCTGCCGGCTCCTCTTCATCTCGGGAGAAGTGTGTCACGCTTACCAAACTGTTTGAATAGCCGAGCGAGGGTGTATCGCGTGACGACTGAGCCTCTCGTTATACTATACGATATATCGTTAACTATACGCGTACACACACCCGGGGGACCGACTTCTCCGACTATACCTCTTCGTCATCGTTGCGTACCGATATATCACGCGGATAGATATCTATGAGGATTTTGCGCCGCGAAAGTATCTGGTTACGTGTTCACGAGATTCGTCGACGCGACGGGGTATTGAGCGCGGTGCGGCGCCACGCCGCGCCGAGAGGAATTCTTCGAGTTCTTCGCGTGATTCGCGAATACCGTCGGCATATACTCAAACACCTCAATTCGCAGCGGTAATATTTTGACGAAGCGGAATTTCGACTCACGCGTTTCGCCGACGACTATGATAGCTATGTCGAAATCGTTGAAACGTCGTTGCGATCAACGAGACTGCTCGTTAATTTTCATTACGACAAAGTTAACTGGGAAATGATTTAATATTTTACTGTCTCGAGTGGCATAATATTTTTTGTCAATTTGCTCATGTAATCTGTCATTTTAAATCTACGATTATTCGAGGAAACAGTTAAAGCCACTGTTAATCGGGATTAAAAACGTGAGGGAAACTCGAGACTGCTGCATACATCACGCTTGCCTTAAGCATATTTTATTGCCCTAAATTAAGAGACGATATTATTACTGGAGTTATCCTCAGTCTTAGGCTAATTACCGCGTCTTTGCTAAACGCGACCGCTACCTTTCGAGGCCATTAAACCGTATATCGCTGCCGCAAGAACGTATACATGCTGTTACTAACGTAAATGTGAACCGAGGGGGTCCTTAACTCTCGCAATAATATTCAGGAGGTACGTAGAGTAAGCCGCGAGTAGAGCTCGAGAGAAGCCAGGAAGCGGATCGAAATAGAAACGCGGACCTGACACTTGAACAGGGTAACTGATACCGGAGCACCCATAAGCCTTTTGGAAACACACACACACACACACACACACACACACACACACACACGCTGTATATGCGATCTACCTTCCTCCCCTTTCTCTTTTCGTATCTCCCTTGCGTAAATAGCGGCACGTGCAAACCGCCGGTACAACCCCTTCCGACTCGCTGCTGTCGAACCCTAAGGCCCTTTCGGATTCTGCGCTGTTTACCGGCACAATATTTACCCGCGACTTATAACCATCGACTGTTAAGCCGCGTGTAAAGCGTCTATACGATGCGCCGAATGAGGGTACACAGGGGGGGTACACGCGCAGGTACGCGCGCGAGCGCACGTGTGTCTATACTTTCCCCAGGTTTTCTTTGTATTGAGGGCGACGTGAGCTTTGCGTCGTCTCCCCACGCGAAAATAAGTTGTCACCGCCGGGTTTCCTCGGTGCTAAGCGGATTTATCAGGTCTTATGCCGCGATCTACGAAGCTACTCATTTCTTCATCAAACTGAACGTCTTACGGAAAATTGGTCATAATGAATTCCACCTCATTCTCCACGCACTGAGAGAAATGTTTTGTAAAATCAACCAAAGTTTGATTGATTAGTAATCAAATGAATTTTATAGTGATAGTTACTAAATATATAGTTGTTTTGACCAAACAATTTGTAGCCTTAACCAAATAATTATTTTCATACAACAAATTACAAAAAGTTTTTGGTTTTTTTTGTTAAATGTAACAAAGTTTTTGGTACCAGTAACTATAAAATTCATTTGACCACTATACTACCAAACGATTTCTCTCAGTGCGCAGTTATTCCTGCTTTGACGTATTTCCTCCAGAATCCTGATTACCTATTTTCAATTATTAGTTGAAATACCTATATCAGGATTATACTCGTTATCCATATTACACTGAGAGAAATCAACCAAAGTTTGGATGAATAGTGATCAGATGAATGTTATAGTGATACTAAAAACTTAGTTACATTTAACAAAACTTTTTGTAATTTGTTGTATGAAAATAATTATTTGGTTAAGGCTACAAATTGTTTGGTCAAAACAACTATATATTTAGTAACTATCACTATAAAATTCATTTGATCACTATTCAATCAAACTTTGGTTAATTTTACCAAACATTTCTCTGGGTGTATCAATACATCTATCGTTATGTACGAATTATCTATAGCGTGAGATTATTGAAGAACGAAGCTACTTTTTTATTGTCGCAATATTAAATGTTCTTCCACATATAATCTACGATCAGTAATTATACTATCAAATGTGATTGTTAAGTACTGTGCGCAACACAAGCTGTTTTTGGATAAAATGACTCATAATGATAACATTGCTCCACTTTTTATATTCTTGCATTTCGATCTTTTGCATATTGCTTTGAAGCATTATGAAAAAAACGAGGAAAATCAGTGGTTTCCTTTTTATTGTAATGTATAGTGACATAATGTTCCGCAAAAAAAAAGTCGGAGAAAGCTAAAAAATAAAAGCTCGTTTCGTGATTAGAAAGCACGTAGTTGTCACGATGTAAACTCTGACGAATGGCGCACAAAGCGCCCGTAGTTTACAGATAGCGTCGAGTTATTTGTGATGGTCTCTGCCGAATGCAAAGAGAAACCGACGAGTGAGCGCGTAAATCCCTCTTCTTCCGTTTGTTTCTTTGTCTGTCCCTTTGTGCCGTCCTGCCGGCATCGCGACAGTCGCAGTCATTGGCACGTTGATCTCCCGTATAAGGCGGAATAACGAATTTGCCCTGGCTCGCATCTGACGCACGCGTCCGCGCGTATGTAAATCTTTACTTTGCAATTCCTTGGCGCTATGAGTTTATAGGACGGGCATTATAAGTTGCCGTCGTCAGAGGGAATTGCAAATGTACTGGCTCGAGCGCTGAAATAATCCCTGAACTTATCGCCACTATCGCCACTATCGCTGCTCCCTATAGATTGAACGTTGAACAAATCTCAATAGATTAAAAGAAAAAGTTTTTTTCAAGCTCGACGTTGCTTTTCGCTTCTTTTCATTTCGAGATATTTTTAAAAAGCTGTTAAAAGGAAAAAATATAATACATTTTATTTTCACTTGATTATGTCGTCAACGCTGTCGAAATTTTAAACTGACAGGTAATCATAGACTGTAATCTGAGATTGACGTTTTCTTCAATCATGTTCGACACGTGCCGTTAGATACTGCGCGAAGATTTCGACAAGCGTCCATAACAGAATTTACACAAAATGCCGATAGCTATTCGCGCGCGTACAGGTGCCGGGATATCACTGAAAACAAGAAAAATCATCGCCGCGTTTTCTATCTGATGTGTTTGCGAATGAACGATTTGTGAATATCCTCTTTCATTAAAACAATATGCGCGCTAATCTAATACCTCTTGAATCATTTTATTTCGGCGCAATACGGTGTTGATTCGATTGCCATCGATACACGTGGTGCGTGGTGCTCGATACTTGAATCAGTTAAATGAACGATTCTACGGTAGCCGCGGAAAACCTTGACGCTTCCCGACGACGATAACGATTTTAACATAATAAAGGACAGCGTCGATGGCAAACGGCAAACAATTTAATCGTTTCAAAACGGTGATTAAATTCGTATTCGGGAATATGAAGGAGCTCGACCCCTCTTCCTACCCCGTTCCGGCTGGCGCGCTTTCCGTGCCGATGCACATGTCCAAAGCGGTCACGTTGTATTGCCTTTAATTGTGCTCCGTATTTGCCGATATGATTGCGGGGGTAAATAGAGAGTAAAGCCAGAGAGAGGAAGGAGAGAGGGATATGGGCAGAAGAGGAGCCTTTTCGCAGCTGCCGTGGGCTGCGAATCGCGGTCACGTGCCTTCCTCAAATACGGCCATCCCCTAAACACGTTCGGCTCGGCTTACTGCCTTTCATTTACCCGGCTCCCTCACCTCTACCCTCCTCTCTCTCTCGATTGTCCCCTTTCATTTCTTATGCTTGTCTCTCTGTCTGCACCCGATTCTCCTCTCTCCACCATTTTCCACCCTCCTTTCTTCCCATGCCGCGCACTCTCCACTCCGAGAATCGACAGATGTCACAGAAGGACAAACACACCCGGGCGAACCTGTCAGCATGTTCTGATGTCGCCTAATCGTAATTAGTACCTTAATCCGAGCAGTCATGAGAACGTCAAAAGCATTTGTGACAGCGTGTGCAATATTAAATATAAAACGCGTTATATATACTCGATATTAGCTAGGGGAGGCTTGCGATCAATTATAAAAGTTTCAACAAAAGTTTTAATCGTCTGTCGCAGAACTGTAGTACAAGTTTAATATTTTCTGCAAAGAATTGATTTGACTTTATTACAGAATCTAAGTTTATCGTTAGTTGCTTTAACATTACTTCCAGTTAAAACATTATTGCTTACATGAATAAAAATAGTTAAAGCTTGTTTAACCTAAATAAAATTTATATATAATATATTTTTTATTATACATTTCTTTTGAGACTTCAAATTGTATTATTCGGTTAAATAATAATTTAAAAATTTAATTTAATAATTCTATAATTTCAATAATTGCAACTTCCGACGAGAAATACGTCGCCACTATATTTTAATGGTTTGAAAAATCGAGTCATTCCAGAGGGGAAAGAAACTCACTCTCGCTAGCCTATATCCGCAAAATAATTTCACCCTCAACCCGGTCGGGAGTAGATTCTCATTTCCGGCGCTATTTCACTTCGTGCTTTCCCGGTGGATAGGTATATAAAGCGAGATTTAAAAAAGTAGAAGACGAAGATGCTATGCGCGGACCCTGGCACGAGGTGCAGCAGATGGAGAACAGAGGAAGGAAAAAAAAAGAAAACAGAAGCACCGAAGCACTGAACTGAAATTAAGAATAGGACGGCAAAAGCAAGGATAGTGCGATGTGTAATCTGCAATCCAATCTTAAGTTAAATAAGAGGGACAGAGAGAGAAAGAAAGAGAGAAAAAGAGCGAAGGGATAGTGAAAGAAAGAGAGAAACGCAGATGAAGGAAGAAACGCGCAGCACACAGGAGAATGCGAGGATAGAGAGAGTCCTCAACATCTATACTCACGGAATCCCTCCAGGATCTCTCCAAGATCTCTTCTCGCACTGTCTACAGAAGTGTGGGGAAAGAGAGAGAGAGAGAGAGAGTGAAACGGGAAAGGAGGAAAGGAGAGACAGTACAATGCGCGCGAGGATCGCGAGACATTGTCGTCCTCCTTGCATCCCTTCGCAGACGCCTTCCGAAGCCACCGAAATCTTGGATGCTCCTCTTTGTTTCGGGCTTCTCGAGCGTGTGAAAATTCCAGCGTGCAAGACGCTATCGGAGCGCGAGGGGTCGTTGAAGATGTTCAGGAAACGTCGTACCGCGCGAATTACTTGAGACTAACGACACTTCCGGTAAGAAGCGCACAGAATTCCTTTCTCGCCCACTTCAAAACGGATTTGTCCCGACAACTTACTCAAAAATTCAATGACAGTATCGTAGGTATAGATCAGGAAATGCTATATCAATCGCAAACAAGGTATACATATTTTTTTTGTAATGTGTAAATTTATGTATAAATTATTCATCTTCCATTAATACATATTATTAGTTATAATATTTGACAAAACGCTCAACAGCAGTATTCATTATTCAAATATTTTGAAATCAAATCCAATAGAACACTACGGTTTACCGCTTATTCTCAATGTACGCAAACTCAATTATATATAATCTGTTTTAATGATACTCTCTCAACAGTGAGAGATCATAATTCATCATTATCGTTTGCAATTGTGTATGTAGTCAGCGCGATGTACAAGATAACACAGAAAAGGCGTAAAAATCTGGTTAATTACAAATTGCGAACTCTAATTACCTAAGTACAGAGCTTGTGCAACTATCCACTTTGTATTCAATGAAATATAAAACTTGACAGCGGCTAGAACTCGTGCCACATTTCGTTAATCCGGTCTGTGTAATTTGTGTTATTCAAATGAATTCAACCATCCGAGCTTCGAATTACCGAAATTGGCAGGCGTTATGTTCATTGTCACGTCCGTAGCAAGCGACATAATGACACTATACAATTACTTACGGATCATTAAGTATTACGACGAGTACTTATATTAATGCCAGGATAATGAGCGCAAAGCTGAGAGCTAATGACGCCTAAATGCCCGTAAACGCACGTGCGACCTCCCGTTTATTTCGTAACACGATATGGCACACTCATCCGGATTTACACCACGGCCTAAAGCCCTTTAATGAAGATTTTTATAAGGCAAAGAAGTAGAGAGATGGACAACGCTCTGTAATATTACGTTTATTTTTCTTTTTCAATTTATTTTCTTTTTTAATCAATATCCTAAATTACTATACTAAAAAAAACGTAAATATAAAATGTCTTACTCAACGATAACAAATTTTGTTTATCATTCTACAATATAGAAAGCTATGGAAAATTAGTGATAAATTACAAAGTTTCCTTCGAAGATAAAAAAAACTGCCAGGAAGAATAAGGTTTTTAATAAATCAGATTTTTTTTCCATTTTCTTTGCATCGCACCTTCATCCTAAAAACTAATGTTTGAACATCGAATTAGCCACGATCACCATGATTTCTGTGAATCCAAGTTATGGAGTCTAAAAGAGCGGAAAGAGCGTTCGCTCGAAAATGAAGGAGGAAGAAACTTGATGCTTCGAGAGGATGGCGCTGTCTTAAATGTGACCGCGATAGAATGAAGAAAAGAAAAAAAGAAACGTGACGAAAAGAAGGGGAAGAGATAAGCTGAGCTCTCGCGGAACTTAGGAACGAGTTGGCGTTGAGGGAGAAGGCAATGAGTATCAGGGGAAATCTTCCGAAATAAGAGGAACCAGGGAGAGAGAGAGAGAGAGAGAGAGAGAGAGAGAGAGAGAGAAGAGTAGTTCGCATACCTACTAGGTCCAGTTACACCGCAAACCCGATAGCCCACTGCTCCTGTTGAGCAGGGCGCTTCGTTCTGCGCTCAGCTCGAGATTCCCTACTACTTGGTCTGACTTTGGAAGTACCAAAACTTTCCAGAATAACAGCGAAATACGGGCCATCCCATTTTGTTCATCCGATTCTCCCATCATGGGAGAACCGTGTTCATTCAAGGCCCTACTCATTTGCACGTGCAATAAATTTAACATTGTAATGATGGAAAACTTGGCAGCAAAATTTGACATCTTATTTCATGGATATTTGCGTCAAAAGATAATTTTTTATGTAGAAGGGGTGCACCTAAAAAAGTTTCGGACCAACTCCTTAATGTCTTACAAATTTTTTTCTTCTTCATTATTCGTTATTAATTGACAAAAATATTTTGTTTTAATCGTTTTATGAAAAATATTAGTATTGTAAATCTTTCGTGCTCTCCGTAGCGGATACTCTGAATTAAAATTCTAGATGATGTCCGCTTTATCACTTTAGCGGCACATGAATTAATATCGCTTTAATTAAATAATGTTTATTTGATTTGGTTGATAAAAATGTAATGCTTTAATGTCAATTTATCACAGTAAAACACTCATGAAGCCCTCGATATCTCCATCAAGTGAAAAACAAATTCATCGACTCGCAGTATTTTACTTATGATATAATTTTAACAAACAGCTTTTCAATGCATATTGATAACGCTCATTCGTGACATTTATAAATAATTTTTAGTTATCACGAAATGTCAGTGAGGTAAAAAGAGAGAGAAAAAGAGACAGCTTAAACATATATTTTATGTCAAGTCCAACACTAGTATGTGATTATAAAGTTAAAATTATAAAATTATTATATTATTAGATAATAATATTTTTATTGTTAATTAACATGAAAAATTTTTTCATAAAATTTTTTAAAATAAAATATAGTAATAATATTTTTATTATTTCGC
>QKQZ01005992.1:0-10177 GCA_003595255.1 Solenopsis fugax | reverse complement strand
CGAGGAAGCCGTCTTCCCAGGCGATGAGGAGGAGGAGGAGGAGGGTGAGGAGGTTAAAGAGGAATATAACAACAATATCTTCATTATCCTTTTCACATCGCTTCCTCCNCTTCGCCGCGCCCGCGAATAAGTAACATCGCGAGTGAGTTCTTGTGCGTGAAAAATTGATAATGAGGTGCACGAGGAAGCCGTCTTCCCAGGCGATGAGGAGGAGGAGGAGGAGGGTGAGGAGGTTAAAGAGGAATATAACAACAATATCTTCATTATCCTTTTCACATCGCTTCCTCCTTCTCCATATCTCCGAGGCCAAGGACGAGGAAGCCATCCTCTCAGAAAGATGAGGAGGAAAGCTAAAAAGAAGAAAAAAAGTATGACTACGATATCTTCTTTCTTCTTCTTTTTAGCTTTCCTCCTTCTTCATATGTCTGAGGAGTTAGTGAGTAACAATACACGTTCATCCGCGTCGCGTTATGGTGGCGGCGGGCGGCGGGCGGCGGCGGCGAAAAAATTGGTGAGTTCTTAAATATATATTTCCTTTGTCCGCGTAAAAGCGGACGGCGGCGGGCCGATTCAAGACCCCGGGGCAACGAGGATTCTCCTCCCCCTCCCTCCCTACCTGATGGCGTCACTGTGACGCCGCCAAAGCGCCAAGTTTACATAAACATGGGTCCGAACATGGCCCATGTTTATGTAAACTGATAACGCGGGACTTCCCCGTACTTACCGCGTACTCCCTTCGCATCCACATTTCCTCCCCGCACACCCGACCCCCCTCGTTGCCCCGTGATCTTGAACCGGCCTTATACTGCTACTCAAAGATTTGTTCTATGATGAATGTTACCTTTTTCGAAAACATTGAATCTATTTTATCTTGACAATGTCAAGACCTACGTCAAGATGGTGCATACATTTTTCAAAAATGTATATCTCAATTGTTGTTGACTCAGTATAAAAATGCGAAGTCTGAGCTATCCTCGGTCAGTTTTAGAATTAAAAGTTCAGTGAGAAGTTCTGTGAAAAAATTTCAAGTTTTGTGTGTGACTTATAATATGGAGCAAACGGAGCGTGATTTAAAGGAGCAATCCGTTCAATTAAATACAAATGAAGAGTTTATCGTGTGGGAGCAGCGATGCGACGAATTCATAGAATTGCTAAAGGAACGTAGCCGAATTAAGCGCCCGCGATTAATGCTTGATGAGGCACAATCAGTGATTGCTCGTATCCCACGACTCGTAGGACTAAAAGACTCAGTGTGCAGACGATTCGTGCACGTGGGCGCCGGATACAGTGCGGGACTCCGATGGCATGAAATAGATACGGCTTTTGAAAGTCGTATACTGACCGGTGCGGTGATTAACATTGATCATATCGAACCGCGTCAGTTTCTCGAGGATGCGCGAGAAATTGTGATAGAGAAAGTGCGAGACACTATTAAAAAAGATGAGAGTATAAGGGTGAACACCATATTTAATGGGGAGTTTACGAACATTCGTGGTGAACGTGGCAATAAAAATGTTGCCACTAAGAATTATGAACTTTATCGAACATCAAATTTGAGTGAGTGGTACGAGCAGCGCGTCATCGAAGTCACGTTGGCGATGCTTGACGAGTTCCAGGAACGAGATAACTGATGGACATTATTGCGAACCCTAAATTTAACAGTAAACATAAATAAATACAATCCACACACGATACATTGCACGCGGGATGCGATATCGCATTACCACGTGGAATTGTTACAAAGAAAGCAGTGATCAATGTGAAATCAATGGGCAATGCGTGTTTCGAAGGTAGCCGCTCTATATCCAGCCAAATGTCACGAGGATCGATCATCTTCATATCCACATTATAGAACAGTGTTAAATCTCACGGACATTCAATTTCCAATGGCACTAAAAGACATTAGAAAATTTGAACGTGCGAACAGTGTATCGATTAATGTATACGGTATCGAGAAGGAAGAAAAGAGTCTGAGAGTTTTCCCGATACGGCTCACCGACGACAAAAAGGAGAGACACGTCAACGTGCAAGATCCACGAGACGGCAACGTCGGCCACTTTACATCGATCAAAAATCTGTCCCGTCTCGTGAGCTCACAACTGAGCAAGAAAAAGAATAAAAAATACATTTGCGATCGGTACGTATTATAAAATAATTTCAAGAAAAAAAAAATTTTAATAAAACTTTTTTTTAATATTTTTAAAAAAATTTCTTTATTATTTACAGATGTCTACATTACTTCAGCTCCGATGAAAAGTTGAAGATGCACGAGATGGACTGCGGAAAGCTAAACGACTGTACCATCCGATTGCCGAACGAGGACGATAAGTGGCTCGAATTCAACCACCAGTGCAACAAGGAGCGCACACCCTTCATCGTGTATGCGGATCTCTAATGCGTTCTGCGGAAGATGGAACCAACGAGGGAGGCGTCGTATCAGCATCACGATTTTTAGCATAGCATACTACGTAAAATGCTCATACGACAACGCGTTATCCGGATACCGTTTTTGTCGCGATAAGAATTGCGTCACGTGGTTCGTCAAAGAACTCGAAAATTTGGCGCATAATGTGAAAGCCCGAATATCCGATAATGTGCCCATGAAATTAACACGAGACAACAGGGCAAAACATAATAGCGCGATAAATTGCCATATTTGCGAAAAACCGTTCGCGCCGAACGACACGCGGGTGCGCGATCATTACCATCTCACCGGTCGTTACCGTAGTCCCGCGCATTCAAATTGTAATCTTAATTACAAAGATTCGCATGTTATTCCGGTCGTGTTTCATAATTTATCAGGCTATGATTCACATTTTATCATTAAAGAAATTGCTACCGCGTTTAAAGGCAGGATCGATTTGCTGCCGATAAATAAAGAAAAATGCATATCGTTCACCAAACACGTTAAAGATAACGCCGATAAGAAAGAAACTTTTCGAAATAATTGCATACGGTTACGGTTCATCGATTCGTACAAATTTCTCGCTTCTTGATAAATTGAGTCTTGATAAATTGGCATCGTTTTTAAGTATCGAATTAAAAATTTAACGTTTGGAATTTTCTTCGCTGTCAAACGAGGATTTTGAATTGTTAACGCGTAAAGGTGTCTTTCCTTACGAATACGTGGATCACGTGGACAAACTGCAGGACACGCGCCTACCATCGCGAGAATCGTTTCATAGTTTTCTTACCGGCGAAACGGTGTCGGAGAACGATTACGCTCACGTCGTCAACGTGTGGCAGCGGTTCTCCATCCAAACGCTCGGGGACTATAGCGATCTATATCTCAAAACCGATGTTTTGTTATTGGCCGACATTTTCGAAAATTTCCGTGATAGTTGCGTCGTTAGTTACGGACTCGATCCCGCGCATTATTACACATTGCCCGGTTTCACGTGGGACACCATGCTAAAGTATACACATGTAAAATTTGAGCTGCTTACAGATGTAGATATGGTTTTATTTATCGAGCGCGGTATACGCGGCGGTCTAAGCCAATGTTCGGGCAGATACGCACAGGCCAATAATACATGCGTTTGTACGATCCGTCGAAACCATCATCGTACTTA
Organism: Solenopsis fugax; assembly: GCA_003595255.1. Taxonomy (NCBI): domain Eukaryota; kingdom Metazoa; phylum Arthropoda; class Insecta; order Hymenoptera; family Formicidae; genus Solenopsis; species Solenopsis fugax. Next base: position 6,605 of record QKQZ01005992.1, on the reverse strand, counting down.
ATGTACTTTGACGTTAATAATTTGTACGGTTGGGCAATGTGTCAACCATTTCCTTACGGTGAATTTCGATGGGTCGAAGATGTCGAGAACTTTGACGTGAACGCGATCGCTCCGGATTCGCCTACGGGTTATATTCTCGAGGTAGACTTGGAGTATCCGCAACATCTCCACGACACGCAAGCGATCTACCGTTCTGTCCAACGCGCGATAAGCTGCAGGATAAACTCCTCACGACGGTATATGACAAAAAGCGTTACGTCATCCACTACCGCAGTCTGCAGTAGTGCACGCGCCACGGTCTTCGTATCGTAAAGATACATCGTATATTGAAATTCACACAATCTCCATGGCTCCGTGATTACATTCAATTGAATACAGATTTTAGAACTCGCGCAAACAATGATTTTGAAAAGACTTTGTACAAATTAATGAACAACGCCGTGTTTGGTAAAACCATGGAGAACGTGCGAAATCACGTCGATGTGAAATTATTAACTAAATGGGATGGACGGTACGGCGCGGAGGCAATGATCGCTAAGCCAAATTTTCATAGCCGTAGCGTTTTTTTGGAAAATCTGGTCGCGATAGAACTGCATAAACTCGAGGTAAAGTTCAACAAGCCGATTTACGTGGGTATGTGCATACTCGATGTATCCAAGACATGCTTGTATGAATTTCACCACGAGTATATGCTTCCGTTACATCGAGAAAAATGTAAAGTAATGTACACAGACACAGACAGTCTCATATACCACCTCGAGTGTGAGGATGTATATGAGACAATTAAACATGATATAGCGAGATATGACACGAGCGATTATCCAGTGGACAATGCATATGGTTTTCCACTCGCGAATAAAAAAATGCCCGGGCTAATGAAAGACGANTTCCACTCGCGAATAAAAAAGTGCCCGGGCTAATGAAAGACGAGAATAACGGTCTGATTATGACTGAATTCGTAGGGCTTAGAGCAAAAATGTACGCCTTGCGTGTCAACGGTAAAAAAGACACGAAAAAAGTTAAAGGTATAAAAAGCAACGTTGTAGCAAAATCAATAACGGTCAACGATTACACGCGATGCTTGCATGACGAGATTGAAATGACGCGACAACAGTCACGCATAAGATCAAAGNAAGTTGCACGAGGTGTATACAATATCGGAAACAAAGATTGCTCTAAGTCCATACGACGATAAACGATATATTGTACCCGGTTCTACTGACACGCTGCCATGGGGGCATTATCAAATACCCAAATAAAATTAATTTGTATAATATGCGAACATTGTATATATATTGTGTCAATAAAACATTTTTTTGTATAACATGATATGTTTTTTAGAAATAAACAACTCATTTTTGTATTTCATATGTTTATATATTTTTAATAAATGTGAATACAAATGTTTTATACTGTAATAATATGTTTATATAATTTATTTACAACACACTATCCTTATGTATCCAAGAATTATGCGAATATTCAAAGCCATTTCACATAAATTATTTCCCCTTTTGCGCAACACTTTTTCAACAAGATACACATTAGGATTAGCGACACGATGCAACTCATACTCGTAGAATCCTCCGGCAACAGGTTTTCCACGGTAATCTTCCAGGAGATACGTCACAGGATTTGTTTTCTGCACTTTGACGATTCTAAACACTTCCGTCGTCCAATTTCACGTGTAACCTTTCTCAAAGGTTGTTTTGAATTTACTCACGCGTACCGAATCACCCACTTTGAATCGCGCTGGTTTGGCAATCTTAACATGATTGTACACCGTGGTTAAAAGTTTTTCAGCATTCGTGGGAGTAACATCGATGGGTCGCATACCGATAGTTCGATGCTTTCACACGTTGTACTCCGATAAGAGACGCGGTAACAAATCTATCCATTTATAATTTCCATTGAGCGTAAACTGTTTCCACATGTTGTTCTTCAACGTACAATTAAACTGTTCGACCACCGATGCCTTCATTATGGAATACGTCGAATAGTGATTGATGTCATGTTCTTTCAAAAGATTCTGCACGTTTGCGTTATAAAATTCTTTTCCCATGTCAGTTTGCTAATTTTTCGGACATCTTTCATCGTCTCGAATTATTTTTGCCATGGCTGTAACCATCTCATTTCCACTCTTGGTTTTCAGCGGCACAGCCTATGCGTACTTGCTCAACACATCGATAACGATAAGAATGTAGTGGTAACCTTTGTTGAATTGCGTATAAGGACGCATCTCGACCAAATCTGGCTACCACAGATCATCGTATCCGTAAACTATGATGTGTCTTCGTGGAAAATTTCTTCTCGCAAGAGCATGCAGTTACTCCACCAGCCGCTTGTCGGAGCTTTTCTTCTTAGACATGTTTGGTCACGATGTGTGACAAACGAATGACACAGAGATGTGATATATACTTTCTCTTCTACTCAGTCTTATCAGTGGAACACGTAATTTGTTCAATCATTGTTTCAAGCTCATGTAACGCAACCTGCATGTTATTTTGGAACTCTACCATCTTCTTCTCGAATTCTTCCTGTCGATCTTTCAAAATTTGCAGACTCTGTTGCACGTATCGCTTGTTCGCGACATCGTCATCGTCCACTGGCAAAGTTACACGTCGAATCTTGCGCGATCTTGCGTCAAAGTCGGTTGCGATCACACAAAGAGCGTTATCACGCACATAATTTCTGAGTAATCCGTTCCATTGGTAGTATGGTTCCACTCCACTTCTTCCGAGTGATATTCTAAACTTGTTAATCGGCATTTCGACGTTGACTAAATGACTCGTATCGCGCGATTTAATTTAAAATAAGGTCGACCTCGCGAAGTTCTTCGATTATAGACAGAATCTCGTTATCATGAGCGTTGTTGCCTGCTCGGCGAGAAGCGTCGAACAATCGGAGGCGATCCACTAGTTCGTTAGGATCGTCCCAAGGAACGTAATCGATCTTGTTATCAGTCAACCTCATGGTGGATGGTATCACGCTAGCGCCCTTTTTATTTCTAATGTTATATGGATACACGAGCGGAGCGATGATGTGCTTATATTTGTATCCCCTGTTACCCATGATGGAATTATTGGAGCTGTGACTACATTTATGGGCATTCGTTGTTAACAGTATACTTTTATACGTTTATCATCATCGGTAAAAATAGCTTCATTGGGATGTTTCTTGAAAATCAACTTGTATAATCCAGACGTACCATTGTACCTCACATTGTCTATGATTAATGAGTCATATTTGCCGAAGTCAAATCGTTTGAAAGTCGAATCATTTTCACCGAGCATCATACCATCTTTAACGAAATAGACACTGTACACATAATCGATCTCGTGTTGTCTGTCGCCACCGAAGAGCAGATCCGTGTACTTTTGTCCCAATGGCCCCAGCTGATTATGCAACACATCGCGCTCTTTTGGCAGTTGCAGAGCCTCTCTGACGGACGTTTCGAACGTAGATTCATTTGCGTCTTTCATTTCAACATCTTCCTCCTGTATGATTGGTGATAATTTCTGTGGTTTTATCGGTGTAGATTCGAACGTAGGTTGAAAACTAAACGTTGATGAATCCAAGGTGTCGTCATCGTTCAATTGTTTCTTACGTCGCTGTCTTGGTGGTGGTGTTAATTCAAACAATCTATCATGATTACCGCTATATTCATGTTTTCTTTTAATTTTTTCGCAACATTGGCTTCTTCCATGATATCTTTTGCAACATTAGCTTCTTTCCTGATTTTTCTTCTCACAGCAACATTGACTTCTTTTTTAATCGGCTGAGAGTCCTCGGTGTGCTCAACAATATTGACTTCTTTCTTAATCGGCTGGGATTTCTCGGTATTTTCGACAATCCGTTTTAGAGGTTCGACGATTGGGTTAAAGTGTTTCTCCAACGCTATATCTTCCTCTACTTTACCAGTTTTCAAAGCACGATATTTTTTCCGAATCGAATCGGTCGTTTTCGCAATCTGCTTCGCTATTCTCTCACGATCCTCGATGCTGTTGTTGTTCATGTTGGAGAAGGAGGAGGAGGAACGTTACTTGACGTACATCGACAACTAATCATGTTACGGTACCGCAAAATTGTTAAATCCTTTTCTATATCGCCCGTTATTAAGCGCACTGTCCTTGTCTATTACGATGAATCCATACTTTTGTTGCCAACAAGTGCTACACAATTCACAAAAATTCTCGTACGACATGTCGGTATTTACATGATCGTTGTATACATGTTTGAGGTTGGTACCATTCTGTTTGAACAGGATTAATAGATTCGCGTTGTCTCGTATAAGATGTTTCGGTATCTTTGCATACGTCTGACAGAGATAGAAGCTGTCGACGTCTGCGTGACGACCCATTGCAAAGTACTCTCTTATAACATCTTGCTTGTCGCATGCCACGTCATCAAAGATAAAAATAGAATTCGGAAGCGCCTCGTTTGGTGGAACGACATCGCTGTTGTTGGAGAATGTAAAATAACCAATTTCATCTATCGGTGTCAATAAATTTTCCAAGTATTGATATTTCGGTTGTTGCAGCGATTTTGAGTACACGTACACGTTCTCAAAGCGTATACCGTGTGAACTTTCCAGCAAGCTTATCAACATTTGTCTTGCCGCAGTTTGACAGACCACAGATGATACCGCGTATAGAAATTGGTAGCATGTTTCCATGCATGCGCATCTTTGTTTCAGACATTAACTGTATTTTATCATCAAAATTTATCACTTTAATCACCTGTGACTATCGCACGAACCGCATATTTTTTCTCTCTCTCTCTACAACGATAAAAAGAAAAATGAAAAAACGATACCGAGAGCTGGCCTATTTATAGAAGCGCGTAGAGCGAAAGAGCTCAGTATACAAAATGTTTCTTATCGTGTTGGATAACAGCTACATACTCAGTTTAACCACTGGTAAAGAATTGCTGTGAATGTCGACGAAACGTGTGGGTTGTGGTTTATTGAACAGCGCGATAAATGCACTTCCTTTCGAATTGCATACCCTGGATATCAGTTTTGCGGTCCAGGAACGCGTTTAGAAAAGCGATTGGCTAGAGGCGATCGAGGCATTAATCCGTTGGACGCAGCGTGTCGCGAACATGACATAGCTTATTCGCAAAGCAAGGATATCGCTAAACGACACGTGGCCGACGATATACTCGCAGGGGAAGCGCGAAAACGCATTACCGCAAAAGATTCAACTCTCGGGGAGAGAGCTGCTGCTGCAACCGTTTGGGCGGCTATGAAGGCTAAGACGAAAATCGGCATGGGTATGAAAGCGAAGATGAAGAAGAAGAAGCAGAAGAAAACGACGAAAAAACGAATATTTCCGGTGGTGAAACGCGGTGGTTTTCTGCCAATTCTGCCGTTGTTGGGAGTTCTCGGTTCGGTGGCTGGTGGAGCGGCGGGAATCGCGAAAGTGGTGAACGATAATAAAGCAGCGCAACGTCAACTGGAAGAACTGAAACGCCATAATCGTGTCATGGAAGGTGGTGGAGTTTATCTTGCTCCATACAAACATGGACGAGGAGTCTCGAGAAAAAAAAACGTCAAAAAAGAAGCATTAAAAATGCCTAAGGGCACAACTACCAATGTACAACTGCAACAACTGGCAAACCATGTGCACATTCCATATTTCAAAGTTGTTTTCATGCGTACTACCTTACCAACAGAGGGAGTATACAGAAACGAGAGCGGTATCGTGAATTTGGACAATGCTGATGGACCAGGCACTCATTGGGTGGCGTACGCGAAGAGGGGGAATCGCGTTATATATTTCGACAGTTTTGGTAACCTTCGACCATCGAGAGAATTGGTGCGATATCTAAACGTAGCACAAATCGAGTACAATCGCATGGCTTATTAACGTTACAATCAAAGCAATTGTGGCCAACTCTGTCTGCAGTTTTTACAGACGGTTGACGATCAGTTTGAAAACTGACATTGCACTTCTTAAAACTCAGTACTCGCTCAGACATGTCGCTGACGTTTACGCTTACAAAGGAAAGTAGCGTCCTCGCGGAAAACTACTTTCCACCCGTAGATTTGGCGATTACGAGCTCGGCCTGACAGACTTTGAAACCTACTACACAATACCTAATGTAAACTCGTCGAATAATAAATTTTACTAAGACAAGGATGATAAGGAAATTGTCATTCCCGAAGAATAGTATGAACTGCTCGATATAAGCAAGTATCTGAAACGCGCAATTTTACAATCTCATCCCGATATTGCGAAAAAGACAACGTTTGGCAAAGAGATCGATGAAGATGAGAGATTGAACCCGCTAGTGATTCGCGCCAACAACAATACTATGAAGAGTGAGATTAATTGCGCCTATCGAATAAATTTCACCAAACCCAACAACATTGGATCACTGCTGGGATTTTCATTAAGTTGTATATTAGAGCCTCAACAGTGGAATGAATCGGATGCGCCGATAAATATCATTACCGTTGTGACGTCCCACGACGTCTCAATTTTTCTTCCACCCCTCTTCTTTTATTCTTTTTTATTTTCATTTTTATTTTTATTCAGTAATCATCAAAATATACTAACCACTACTTAATTATATATAATCGTTCATAATCGTCTAGTATT
>QKQZ01005987.1:0-19656 GCA_003595255.1 Solenopsis fugax | reverse complement strand
GAGTAATAAGTTTATGATAGTACCAACCACATGCGTTTAGTAATGTAGCAGAAACCTCGCTACCTCATATTAGGAACCTATCCCATAATAGGCGACTTTTCCCTAACTTATACCAGATTTGATAATATTTACTAAACATTTAGTAAAATAAAATTATTTTTGGTTATATTGACAAAATATTTAATTGATACTATTTCACTATACATTTGGTAGTTATAACTAGACTTTTTTCAGTGTAAAAAAGGCTATCTTGCGAACACCGTGGTCGAAGGAAAATGTTATCGGACGTATGTAGATATATGTACGACGCGGCAAATCATTCACTGAACTTTTTCACTCGCGGTTTACTGAGTTTCCTTTCGAACGGGACGCAACAACGAAACGACGTATCGAGGGCGTACAACGTTCTCGAGAGCAAAAGAAGATGCCGTAATTGATGTAACGAGCAGTAGCGCCATTCACCATACCGGGGATAAGTGGAATCGCAAGTGCGTTCGCGGTTTACAGCGGAGGTTTACGATGAAAATTTCCTTCCGATAATTTCGCGCTTCGATCTTCGTTTACGGGGGATGCGCTTCTTCTTACGACGCGCGGTCAGAGTTTCGTCATGGCGTCTCGGTGGGAACGGTGGATTGTCTTAAAACGGAAACCTCACTGGCCTAGCGTAATTCTCCTGAATTACATAATTAACGTCGCGGTGGAAACCGTAACGCATTGATGAACGAGACAAAATAACCGGACGGCGATTCACTTTCTTATGATTTATCGATGCATACATTACAGAGCGACTGAGGTGCAGCAACGTATCAATTACTGCGGTTTTTCCGAATTTATCGTTAACTAGATCTTTATCTGAAACTGGAATTAACTGTAGGGGCAATTTACATGTTATATCATATACGAAACGTGCATTAGCGGTAAATTTCTAGAGCATGGTTGATTTGTTAAACGCGTTAAATGAATAAATCGACTGTAATTACTGCTAATTCCAATTACAAATGGAGAATTATTCATTAAAAAAAAAAATGGTTTTACAAGTACAGCCACAATTTTTTGGCTGCAAAAAATTAACTAAGGTAGATAAATGATTAGCAAGTATTGTGATAACGCATATATTTAGTACTCAACCAATCTAAATAAGAGATAGAATTTATATCTGAACTATTTGTGAAATTTAGAAAGAAAATTTTTCTGTGGCGCCTATTCATGTTAAGACCAATCATACTTGTTATAAAATATGACTGTATAATTGGCAATGAGACCTAAATTTTCCATAAAGCATTGTTAAATATTACTGCTATAAATTCTATATTTTAAGCAAAAAATAGCGATAAATTTTTGTTGTGATATCTAGAAATCTACCTACATTAACAAAACATTTTTTTGAGTTTACAGAGATTATTTGTGAAAGTAATAGCAGCACGTAGTATTTCGCATGCTAACCTCCGAAAAATATATGAGGGTCGGGACGCTTTCTTTCGAGGAACCAGAAGTGGAACATGTCGATGAGTCGCTTTGTTCTTTGTACCGTAAGATCTAAGAGGCGAGCGTGATCTCTTCGAAGTAAGTCGGGTCACGCGAGAACCGGAGGAAAGTTTCTGTGGAGACTTAGACCCTTACTCGGTCTAATCTGAACTACGTGTATTAACATTTACTTTTCTATCCGAGATACTCGGTCGTATCGGATCCAATCGTATCAAGATCGGGCTATTACCATATCTGACACGACATTAATTTCGATTATGCAGCACATTAATTACGATTTCCGATCTATAAGGTTTCGTCTCGATTTCTCTGATGATAATCGTTTAAACACGGAGTTTTCACTTGAACACAATGACACGATCATAATATATATATTGCGCAAATAACTAATTAAATATTACTTAACACGTTTTCTCATTGTTTATTTCCTTTTACCTATTGTAATCAAAGAATCAAATCGGAAACTTATGGACTAGAAAATATCTACAGTTAATTCCGTGCTCATTTATATATTTACGATGCATTTTAAATTATCCAACAATATCGTAACTTTAATTTTCATATCGTACATTATCACTAATTATTACGTATTTAAAGATCATATAAATTCTAGAGCGATTAATTTCGTACCCTTGCGACCTTAGATCCGCCGCTAAGTAGCGTAAAAAACGGCAGTCAAATAAATATATGTAACATTGATCTCAGATAATAATGTTCCCGGAAATACGTTGCCCAAGTCAGTACTATTCAGGAACTACACGCTGACGCTTACCCGTCACGTATTTCCACAACGGCTGAATTACTTCACTTTCCGCTATCTGCCTTATTAATCGCGAAAGTACAGTCGTGTCTCAGCCCGGGCTATCTTGTAAGTCGGAAGTAAATCAGTAGTACTCACGGTGGGACATTGTGAAACACCAGTGGTCGGTTCTAAGGTGTCTTGACACTATGTATGCATAAACGTAGTACAACTCGGACTTTTGGCGTTAATCGATCGTCTTAACATCAACGTCGCAATTAATACTAAAACGAAGTTATTGAAAGCGTATCTTGAAAGTGTAACTTGAAAAACATTATCGACAGATTCAACGATCGATTTGAATTGCATTTGAGATTAGAGTGAAGAAGTTATATAATTTAATCCTCAACTGAAGATTATAGCTGTAAAAAAGGAGGAAAAGGTCATTCTATGCACATGTTTGCTACAGTATTTTCTAGTGTTTTTCGTTATTAATTGGGCGCAAAATCAAATGTTATTTGTTATTCTAGAAAAAAACAATTAGTTAAAATTACGAAATAAGTAACAATCCTAAAAATTCCATATCCACTAATGGGATTAAACGCGTATTATTTCTCTTCAGTTTATTATTTCAGAATTCTCGCAAACAATATTTTCACGGAAATCAATTTAACAAAATCGTTCTGCAAATAATCTCTTAACAAATTCACGAAGCGACTCGATAATAGATACGAACCGATACCAAATTATTCAAAAATTATGCGATGTCGAGATGATGCAAATGTAATGCGTTGTTTGTTTTATGAGGTTTTTTTTTTTTGTTTATATTGTCGGCACGGTGACCGCACATAGCTCGACAACGTGGCTCCCTTGCCATATTTTGGCTTTATTCATATTGGTGTTTAACGTATTTCTCTAACCGAGTGTGCAGAATGCATACATAAATGTTTTACACTGCATCTGTCCGATATCGGATATTTTGAACCACCATGCTAATGGTGGTTCAAAATATCCGATATCGGACAGGTGCAGTGTAAGACATTTATGTATGCATTCTGCACACTCGGTTAGAGAAATACGTCTTTCTTTTCTGAATACATAGACGGAATACCTCTTTCCTTTCTGAATACATAGACTGAGAGAAATGTTTGGTAAAATCAACCAAAGTTTGGTTGAATAATGATCAAATGAATTTTATAGTTATAATTACTAACTATATACAATAGTTGTTGTGACCAAACAATTTGTAGCCAAATAATTATTTTCATACAACAAATTACAAAAAGTTTTGTTAAATGTAACTAAGTTTTTGGTACCAGTAACTACAAAATTCATTTGATCACTATACTACCAAACTTTGGTTGATCTTACCAAACAATTTCTCTCAGTGTATGCTATGATATCAAGAATTAAAAGCTAAATAAAATATAATGTCGAAATGAAAGAAATTCAGATTTTCTTTGATTAGAATATAGGTATATATGTATAATTTCTCTTTATTTTTGTTTCTATTTTTGTTAAATGTAATCTTGATTGAAATTCAATTTTTTGTCCCTAAAACAGTTGTATCCATTGCCTCTGTAAAACAATATGACAAACTTTCAATGAAATTGGCAGTTAGTATTTTTTAAATTCTTATATCTTTACATATTGTTTTATGCAACATGTTTAGAAATATATTTGATCATTGATACTTGCTTCTCGCGAACATTACTTTTTCATACAGATAAAAATATCTCACGTCGTCTTTACAATTTCCATTGCAACGACGTATAAAAATAGACTTTAACCGGTTTGTCATGGCAATTCACGGAAACGAAAACGACGTGGAAACGAAAGAAACAAAAATGAAACGCGTTGTTTTTCTCTCATACGAATACGAACGCGAAACATTTTTCATTGTTAATCCCCGGTTATAAAGAACGATCGTCGGGAATGCGCGATGTATAAGCCGGTTCCGTGGAGGGGGCAGAGGAGCGGTATTTCTGAATTAAAGCGATGTCTCTTCCTGCGGCGGGGAGAGATAGAGGAGCGTGCACCTCGCATCGTCCGACGTGGATTATTGCGCACGAATGTCGTACCTCTGCAGAGCGTGCGTGCCCGTTCGCCGAGATGCATCGCTTTGTGTCGCTATTAAAAGTGGCCAAGTTAATAAACTACGCTCGTTGAAGGCGCGCCGCCGCATCGCGCGAGGAGATTCCCTTTATTTTCTATCCTATGTTTCCGAGCTCTCCGCTCCCTACGTCCGCAATGAGATAATAGCCGACTTACGCGTGCCGTAATGCAATTAATTAACAAAGATGCCACGCCGCTCTTAGGATACTCGTGATTCATCACACGTTATTCGGGGATGTAATGAGAGAAGAAGGAATTATATCTCCATGCCAATGATTTATCCCTTCTAATTGACGCGATGAATACTATCGCGTGCTAAAGATATTATATAATTTTTAATCCGAATAAGTCGTCGACATTTTCTCTCGTTACATTAGTCAATCACACTGTTAATAATGTTGTGAAATTCAAAAGAAAAGAACGATTTTGATGTATTTAAATATTTAGCTGGATACAGATCTGAAAATAATTTTATTGGACCATCAAAATAATTGTGATGGATGTTCAAGCATGATGAGCAATGATGCAAAAAATTTTGACACTCTAGCAATTTAGTTTGAAAGTCTAACATAATTATTTTGATGATTTAACAAAATTATTTTCAGATCTGTATCCAACTAAATTTTTAGATACTTTAGCAAAACCGTTCTTTCCACGTATAACTGAAAAGTAAATTGAAAAAAGAAAAAAATATTTTGGTAATAATAATTAAGCTTTGGTGAAATAATTTCAAAATAAATGTTTGATTAATATAATCAAATATTTAGTAATATTTATTAATTATATTAATAATAAACAAACGTAATAATAGTAATTAATAAACGATTATTAAACGGTAACTAAATATTTGATCATATTAACTGAATATTTAATTGAATATCTATTTCACCAAAGTTCAATAATTATCATCTAAGCTTGATTATTAATTTAAGTTCAGATAATAATTATTAGGCTTTGAGGTGAAATAGTTTCAATTAAATATTTAGTTCTATCAACCTCTTTTTTTAGTGTATGTGCATGAAATTTAATCACGTTTGACACAAACATTAAATATATTTAATGTATCTGCTTGAAATTTGCTTCTGTTACATTAAATTCTACTACTCTTTTTAACACAATGCATAGATAAATATATCTCTATTCTTCCGAGACGTATCGTTGATTGCTCTATCGATTGCTCGATGCCAAGACCGATCGCGGAGGTGAGCGGTCGTCGGTGGAAGAGACAGCGGTGAATTTTCTTATATTTCTCATTTTATAATGCGGCTGCAGGCTTTGAGAGCTGTCTCGCCGCCAACCGGGGAATCGGCAGCCGCGATCGAGATGCGGATAAGATCGCGCAGCCACCGCCTACAATTTATAAAGTCCCGCGCTCGCCCGGATACCCTTCCCTCTCAAGTCCGAGCCTCGGGGTAACACTCGTGTGCTGTACGCGAAAACAGGCTTGTACATAAAAAGAAGAGGGGAAAAAAAAGAAGGAAATAATGGGATAGCCGCGGGTATTCGCGCGAATTTGAAAGCGAAATCTCGCGAAATCTCGCGAAATCTCGCTACTGATCATTCTCGGCCTCGCTTCACCGACATTTCCGCAAATTCTAATTGGTCGGTCCAACTCCATTAAATAGATATTACGATACAGAGCCGCCGCCGCCGCCGTCTCGTATTTCGCCTCGCTCGTTTCCTTCGCAGAGAACTCGATCACTTGAAAAAATCGAGCCACGCGAGAAAAAATTCGGCGCACCTTTCACTCGCGAGGCTAGAATCTGTACCGATCCCACGGGATCACGGATAGGAAAGTGTACGCTTGAACAGAAACTCGGATAGGTAGCGTTTATTTCATTTGAAATCTGGAATAGGCCTCCTAAATATCATTGACCTCGACAGTACTGGGTTTCTATCTGGCATGTAGAAAACTGAAAATAGTCAATCAAATTATTATTCAACCAAGATAAATGATTTCGTAATTTAATATTGGACAAGGTAGATCAATCATTATACTAAGGATCTGTAAAATGTTTTACGCGTGATAGATAATTAGTACAATGAACAACGGGGGATAGCAGGGAAGCGTTATACGAGCGTAGATGAAACAGGTGCAGATATCGATCGATGATCTACGATCATTGTAAAGCTTTTCTGTAATTATAGCGTGGCTTCGTGGATCGTAATTAAATCAGCGCCAGTGATTTATGGGATTCCCACCGGCGAAGAGAGCAAAAGATGCGGATCACTCTCAATTAGTGTCTGTCGACATCATTTATCAATGAAACGAGGAGAAAGCAATTTTGAGTTCTATCGGTACTCATCATCCATCCGGAAGATCGGAAGGGTGTTATTAATAATACTTCTAGGAGGAAAGTTCATCTGCATTTCGTCGGACGAAAAAAAAATTCTATAATAGTAGCGGTAAAGATAGATGTAGGCGATTAATATCGGCCGCGTGATAGATTCGTCCTGATTATGATACAGACATATGCATAACGTACTGATTATACGTGAAGAAATCGCAGTTTTTCTGTGCCCATTAAGTCAGAGAGATTCGCTGTTACGCAAAATAACTTTAAGTATAATGAACTTTTAATGAAATGACTTTCTCAGCCACTATACTTAATTAATTATTATACTTTATCAATGTAATAATTAATTTAGTATGAACATAACAACTGTTAACATTGTAACGCAACAACATGTATCAAAACATCTTATTGATATAATAATTAACTCAAGATATCTATTTTTTATATCTCTGTTTTACTAAAAATATCAATACAAAACAAAGATACTTAATTACACATATATACTTTAACCACATATTACCTTTAATCTTACAAATACCTCGAGAGATATATTTCTAACTTTTATTTTCATCGAAGAGAAATCTATCTTAAATTCGTCAAAGAATCGCAATGTTCGCGAACATTTTTCCATGTTCTCGTTCCAAGTACAGCGCAACTGCATTAGAGAAGATACTTTCGGTTGCACGCGTCGTGTCAACTTGGCAGCTTGTGACCGAGTGACCGGGACGAGAAGCGGAAGTCTCGGTTTTAACAGCCGGCTTGACCAGCCTACCGTGCAAAGACCGTGAAGGAATTGCCGGCGGCAACGGACGAGGCGCGCATCGCGTCAAGAAAGAGAAAGAGAGAAAGAAAGAGATCGAGACTCGCCGTTGCTTCATGAGTTCAACAGCTGAATCTAAGTATGATTTAGCGGGCGCCGACGTTTCGCGTTGCACCGCGATGGAATCACGCGTGGATCGCGTCCGGCGTGGCTCGTCGCGTTGCATGGTCGATTGCAATAACACGGGGACTTAACGCGGCTTTCTAGTCGCGATGCACTACCGCGTTCGCCACTTCTTCTTCCGCGTAACTCCGTTCATCGCGATTGCGCTCGCGCCCACGCGATTGAAGCACGGCGAAACCGTTTCTTCGGGAGAATGGCTCGAGCGTGATTAATAGCGGCCGCGGATAGCGATAGCGACTAATTATAACTTTAGAATCAAATATCCGCATAAGGGGCACGTATAAACGATGTAGCGTGCCCGGCGTAATTAGGGTTTCAGGCGCGTACAGTGAGCCTTTCAAGAATGAAAAGGCTTGAGGCTGCGAGTCTCATTGGATTCAGAGCAAAATTTATATTACAGGGAGCAGCACGAATGTGATATCGCTTTAGGTGTAATGAAGAATTTAAATATGAAAAAGATTATAGAGATATATCTCAGGGTTATTTATTTTTATTCGAAAAATTGATTAATAATAACGTGATACATAAAAAAATATTTAACATAATTCTTTATTGGAAAATACACCCAGAGAAAAGTTATATTTAAATTGATGAAATCGTTTCTTTAAGTTGAAGTAAAGACACTTTTAAAGAAAGTAAAAATTTATTTGATTTCAAGAAATGTTTATTAGTCTTTTTTAAAATAAATAAATTGTTTAATTTAAACAAATAATTTTTTAATTCAAAGAAAGTACTGACAGAAATGTAAGAAATAATTTAGTTGTTCTGGTTTTAAAAATATATTTCTTTCATTAAAAAAAAGATTTGCATTGCACAACCAAACTATTTCTTTAATTCTGATAAAAGGAACAATCAAAAAATTTCTTCAAACTGAAGAAACTTTTTTTTAACCGCAATGCACAAATTTTATTGATTCAAACTACAAGAAGTTTTTTTAACTCGAAGAAACTTTTGTCTGGGTGTACACTAAGTAGCATAAAAGACAATTTTCTAAACTCATTAATTATCTAGAAATCGTACAAATCTTGAGAGAAATCACATACTTGATTTGTTTAACCCGACAATACAGAAACGTATAATTTCTCGGTCAGCAAAGCATTACTTTCTTGCTACTCGGGTCAGATTACGTGCACAGCGCTATATTATTATCTGATAGCTCGATAACCACTGCGAGAGAGAGAGAGAGAAAAGAAAATGGAGTGCCAAGAAGTATTTGATCCGCACTCTAACATGATGTTGCGTTATTCCGCATTATATTCCTTTCTCAGCGCGCGGTTGGTAGATTGAATAACCCAAGTTATCGAAAGAGCCCGTTTGCTAATCAAAACGAGCATTTCGTATTATTAAGAAGAAGCAACGCGCCGGTGGGACGGGCTCTTACGCTTCGCAGAATATTACATTTAATATAATGTTAACAAAGTTCAAAGTTTGGAGTCTCACGCTAAGAGAGACAGAGAAATAGAGAGTTTTCGTTGTTCTCCAAGAAAGCTCCGTCTCTAAGTCTTCTCGCAGTATAATTGACGACGGCAGCGTTATTAAATTCGCGTTCCTCCAAAACTTGCACAATTTATAGATTTGCAACGATATGTGCATAAATCTGCGATCAGATAGCGGAAAGAAGATTCTTTCCGTCTCGACGAGAAATTCACCGTTAGTTATTCACCGGCAACTAAGTCAGCGAAACTCTAAGCGAGAATCATATGTTGCACATCCGGAGCGGATATTCGTGAGTACATGTTACTTTCACAAATATTTTACTAAAGCTTCGCTTAGCAATGATGTCACGCACCGAATACTGATCGAATATCGAAATTTTCCCCGAGGAAAAGAAAAAAGAACTTACAGCTCTTTGAGAAAATTTTCCAAGTATCCGTCGTTAAAATTGACGTCGGGTATTTCGCTGCGTACGTGCGCGGTGTACGAGATGCGCTTGGCAATCGGAGAGTCTCGCGTGTGCGACATCCTCCGCGCAACCACCCCGCAAATGCGAGACTTTCACGTGCTCGAGGCATTATGCGACGCCCTTGAACACACACGCCATGCTCGCTAGTTACATGCGCCAGGCTGCACTTGCGGGCTCGAGACACTTGCAGCACGCGGACAGCGGTCGCTACGACGTAGTCGCTTCTAGTTACGCGTCTGAAGGCAGGGAGAAGTACAAGCTCGTTAGTCCGGCGGCTGGTTACTGCCATCGGCGCAGCGTGCGCTGTTAATTAGGCCATGCCACGTTATATGAAATTAGCCGAAGCGTAAATCCCATCGTACTCGCCCTCCCTCCCCCGCTCCGCGTCCTCCAGCCTCGTTCGCCTTCTTGCGCGCAACAGAACCCGACTGTGGGACTGTTTAAGACCGGGGATACCGATCTCGGTGGGATCACTCTTGTTCCGGAGAACAATGCACCGTTCTCAATCGTTGCGGCCGACTCATGCATACAGATGCGGATTAGCGATATGCACAACTTGATCTGATTCCCGTCGTGATCTGCGTGCGCCATTTTTTCCCCCCGCGAAAGCAGCAAGTACGCGCGTCCTGCATTTTCTTCTTCGAATGAGAAATTTTTTTGTTATTCAGATGAACTCTCTGGTAATCAAAATAAGTCTCACGCTATTCTTGCTAATATCGCAATCCTCGGGCTATCACGAATATCGTTGCACTGAAAAAAAGTCTGGTTATGACTACCAAATGTATAGTGAATAAATATTATCAATTAAATGTTTTGTCAATATAACCAAAAATAATTTTATTTTACTAAATGTTTAGTAAGTATTATCAAATCTAATAAAAGTTACTAAATATTTAGAAAAGTAAAATTATTTTTGGTTACATTGACCAAATATTTAATTGATACTATTTCACTATACATTTGGTAGTTATAACCAGTCTTTTTTTTTCAGTGTGCGCTATCTCGTACAATCACAATTTAACAAAATTTATAATTAAAAAATTACGATACTTTTATCTTGACAACGTATTTTCAGACTAATGCCACTTCTCGAAGCTTTTGTTTGAAGTATTTGAATAGCTTATCTTAAAAAAGGATTTGTGTTTTCCAATTTTATATTCGATATGGGTACAGAATTCGATATGGAATCCGAGTTTCCCTTTGTACTATTGAAACCGTCTGTCCAATTATTTGGAATATAATATCCAAGCCGTATTTATCGAGATAAAAGGAAAAGAGCGTTGCATGGGAAAATCTATTCAGTCGTTCGTATATATATCTGCAGTGCGGCGTTAATATTTCTTAGACGGACAAGGAAATATACGAGCGGGTATAATGGAGGAGTAGACATCGATGGCGCGCGTGATAAGTGTAAGAATATAAAGAACAGTGGCCATTATACGCGTGAGTATACTGTTTACGACGAGGCGCGATCGTTCGTCTGTGGAGAACATCCGACGGATGCGCAATTACCCGCCTTAACTCGTTCAGTAACTCCTGACGGTTGTCCAATTTACGCCGATACACGACGCGTGGCGACGCGAGGACGATCGATCGGGAAGGACAGGATTGAACGTTGTCGGGTGGCGCATCGGTGGTCTCGAGAGTTCCGCGAATGTAACATCGGGGCGAGACGGAAAGAAAGAAAAAAAAAAGGGGGAAAAGGCGCGACCTCGCGTCTCGTGGCTCCGTCGACGGCGTGAATCGAATCATTTTCCAATCTAGTTGCGGCTCCTTCATTTCCGCGTTCGCCGCGCGCAACATCGCCGGACAAGAAACTGTAATCTCGGACACGAAGCGCGAGATACCGGAAAACCGGTGTGTGTCGTCAATGTGCGCGGTTTCTTGACGACAAATTCAATTTTCTATTGATCGTATCGTTTAAACGGCGAAATATAAATATATTAAAGCGCCGCGGATTCGCGTTTCGAGGAATGCGGTCGTGATGCCCTTTACCGATCGCTTTAGCCCCCGCCCGGAGAATTCCTCCGGCGGACTTTGAAGATTCACGCAAGACGATGCGCAAGAAATGAGAACGGATTATCTTGACGTTATTGCGCGTAAAGCGGGAAAGAGATAGAGGGTAAAAGGTGTGGCTACCGTATCGTGGAACGCAGCAGACAGCGTCCGTTACATCCAGATGAACGTAAAACGCAGAGCTCAAGCACCTGAACGCGATCTCTGCTCTTCCATTCGCCTCAGGACGATTCCGTTAACTTACTAATAACTCGGTGCTTTACTTCATTTTTAATTGCAGTTAATGTAATAATAATGGAAATAAGTCTTATTTCTGAGATAACATTACAAAAATAACAGGATGAAAACCGATTCTACACCTTTTGAATAACAACGAAGTAAAGAATGTTATGCTATATTTTATATAGGAACCTATACATGTTTACACATTTTTTAAAAATATACACTGAAAAAAAGTCTGATTATAACTACCAAATGTATAGTGAAATAGTATCAATGAAATATTTTGTCAATATAACAAAAAATAATTTTATTTTACTAAATGTTTAGTAAGTATTATCAAGTCTGGTATAAGTTACTAAATGTTTAGAAAAGTAAAATTATTTTTGGTTACATTGACAAAATATTTAATTGATACTATTTCACTATACATTTGGTAGTTATAACCAGTCTTTTTTTTCAGTGAAAAAAATAGGCGCCAAAAATCAAAGTGGAAATCGATGCTCTCATTTATTTTCATTAAACTATATCTCAGAACATAGCCATTTCAGGCGCATAAAATGTTCAGCGGTCTCCAAGAGGTGGGCCATTGAAAGTGGATCACTCGGCACGACGGGGTAATTTTTTTCAGTCTTGTCTTCCTCGCCAAATCTCGATAACTCCACTTTCGTATTCGTATTTATTCGAAATGAAGCAAAAAGATCGAGAATATTGATTCGCGTACGAATTTGGATATCGAGTCGAGCATTACTTATCTTTCTCGAATTTATTTTTCGATCGAGAATACATAGAATTTGTGGTACATCACGCTTCACTCTCGATATTTATCCAAAAGAAATATAGAGATAAAGCATCAAAGATAAAACAGTTTTTGAAAAATATATTTACTTTTTAAATAATAAATATAACGTAACATGCAATCGTAACATCAACTCGGTCAAATTAATCATTTAAAAAAATTTTCATGGAAGATTAATGATGAAAATTAATCATGTTCAAAAATTAATTCTTATTTTTTTCATGTACATAAAACGTGAATTATTCTATTAATTTTTCAAGTTTTAATCACTTGGTAGATACTAACCAGGTTCAAGATTATTTCTACTTGTTTTCTGCTAGATAAGCGAAAGTACCGTCACAGCCGAAGGTGAACTGCTTGTTTTTTATACAATTAAAATTGCACACCCTATATAACAGCCTGTGTAACAAGAATGTAAAAAGAAGAAATTTGTTAAAATGTTAGAAAAGGAAAGAATTGCTTCCCTCGATAATTAACAGTTTTATCTGTCTTGTAGTTAATATACATTAATATCATGTCTAAAAGATCTCGCTCTCGCTTTCT
This sequence comes from Solenopsis fugax, assembly GCA_003595255.1. Lineage (NCBI taxonomy): Eukaryota > Metazoa > Arthropoda > Insecta > Hymenoptera > Formicidae > Solenopsis > Solenopsis fugax. The sequence goes on along the minus strand of QKQZ01005987.1, from coordinate 6,597 downwards.
TTACTCGTTGATTTCTCTGAGGTAGCTCTTAGTGTCGTGTACACAGAACTCATTCGCAAATTACACATATATACACACACACACATGCATACATGTACTTGTACGCGCGCAGATATACGTCGCTTCAGGTTATAGAGTCAGTGGAGCATCTACATACATGCGCTCACAATGCGGTGATGATAATCAGTGTGCGATTACATGCCGAGTGATCTACAACTAGGTGGTCCCATCTTCCTTCTATACAATCGTGATCTCGATGTCCCTTCGATTTAGCTCTGAGCGCTCCGCTTTGCTCGGCCTTCCCTCAGCGTGCAGTCCCTATTCACCCTCTTGTTTAACGACCCATATCATGTTCTCCACCGTGCCCCGTTGAGCTTACCACGTCGCGACATTTGAGCAATTCGCTCGTACCGTGCGAAGCACCGTTCTATATTAGCGTGCACATTGGCGGTTTCATGATATTCCGAGATCCTCGACAATTGAATCGTTTAATTGAGAAAGTGAGAGATTTATACGGTAGTGAAATCAAATCGAGGAAAAATGTATTTTATTCAGAACACTTATATAATATGACGTAATATCGTCGTAATACTTTTTTCCTTTATCCATTACGTCATCTAGAAACACATTGTTAAAATCATTAAAATTTATCTTTGTTACAATTGTCGTTGAAAATTGGGCGAATATTTCAGTAACAATTTAATAATTAAAAGAAGCCATTCAGTAATCTCGAAATTTATAGATAACACATCAGTATCTGATAAACATAGAATCAATTAAAGATCTTATTAAAGCACTATGTATACTACACTGAAAAAAGAGGTCATGTTGCATTAATTGGAAATCTGATTTGAATGATCTAGATTCAATTAGTATTATATATCTGTTCAAAAACGGACGAATCAGAAATCTTGTGGGAAATACCGGATGACAGTAAAGTCTATCAAACGTTCTATAATAGTTATAAAATCTCGAGATCTATTATAATAACCAGAAATTCTGTGCTTTGCACAGAAAAAAAATTAATATCAAATCAAGAATTCATTATTTTATATAAACAAGAATATAAAATTTTCTTGGAAGAATTTATAATCTTAAACAGACATAATTTGCTTACATGAAGAAAATTTTTCTCTTTATATAAACAAATTATGTCTGTTCAAGATTACAATTTCTTCCAAGAAGATTTTGTATTCTTGCTTATATATATATATATATATGAAACAATGAATCTTGATTTAATACTAATTTTTTTTTCTGTGTGGTTTCACCAAAACGCATTCAATCATATATGTTTCATTGCTATATTTCTCAGTGTACAATAATTATGTATAAAAAATTTATATGCGAGCCACGAATCGTTTCGATCATCGAAGCGCATATTCAGGCTAAATCTCTCGTTTGCGACGTCGTCCGAGCTATTATTTTATGCCGCATAACGGCCGTATCGATCACAAAAACACAATGTTGCGTGGTTCGCCAGTGCAGAAGCGTGCGAGGATCCAGTAACATCATTTATCGTACGTAGCCCTATGAATGGAAGAAAAATAAGCGCGTTCCGGTTTTGCGCGACCTGTTTTGCACGAATAAAAATATTCGCGGCCACGGATCGTAACGTGCTGGCGCGCTTACCGTGGGTACTCCTCGCTTCGTTCATTCGAGATTTATATAACGAGGGCGAGACACTAGGCGAGACATGTATGTATATCGGTGAGAACGAGCCTCTTGTAATATTCACGCCGCTTTTACAGCGCTTCTTAGCATCGCCGCCGGTACGATCGGGTTAACTAGCGCGTGCTTCCGCGGACCGGCGAGTTTTTCAGTCTGAAAACGATGATGATGATGATGATAATCGCTCGTCACGATGACAAGTGCCAAGTCGTTTAACGCGCACGTCCACGTGCAAATTTGCGCTGGCAACTATTTGTCCACGTGCTACTAAAGAGAATCTTTTACCGATAAGAGCATCGATTTGAACGTTTGCTCACAATTTAATTTCTATCGATTTTGATTTTTGGTGCAATTTTTTACATACGCAATTAATTTTTCTTTGCACAATTTTCTCGAAATTCACTCAACTTTTAATCTAAAAAAAATTGGTTTCAAGTTAAAAAATTCTAGAGAAAATGCACATGAAATTTTAATAATATAATCACCTAAAATTATCTGTCTTATGATCGTTTAATGCAGGAAGGCAGAAAGCGCGATGGAATTTCGCCATCAAATTACTACTGTAAGAAAATTAAAAATGAAGATAAGATAGCTGGCGAATAGTAATAAAGAAAATATTTAAGAGGCTTCACGCGAGATAATCCCCGGTCGACGGTATCGGAATTCGAGGGTCCACCCCGCGTTTTTATCGCTCGCCCATATATTGTCCGTTGTACAGGCCCGTAAAATATATCCGCGCCGAGCCGCGAACACCGTTGTTTCCTTTCTTCGAGAGCCCGACCAACAGGTTTCCCTGGATAGGTCTCGCAATTTCATTCAGACGCATTTGTGCGCCCTGGACTGCGGCGATATATACCCGTCAGGACCGATTCTGAGAAACCTATCGTGATTTTATGCCACTCTTGGCTATCACGGAACCCACAGGGATCGGCGGCTTTCCCTCGCATACCGACGCAACGATCGGCATGCAGAGAAAACAACTTGTTTATCGCGACGCGCATCGAAACGTGAAACCGTCAGAAATGGAACTTCCGCCGGGATGCGGTTGAGATGAATCTGACGCGCGCACAGCTCTGATCGAATACTACATCAATCGAAACGGGGCGCGCAACTCTCACTTTTGTTTCAATTCCTTCATCGAACTCGCACATCTAGAGATGTGTAAAAATAATCGTCGCCGTTAATCAATCCTCGATATATAATCTGCCATTTGTTCGGCTATCAATTGTCAAGTCTGACCTTTCGCTTCTCAACGCGAAGTAATTGTCGGTGAGTCGGAGAACGGGGCTGGACCTTTTGACCTTTGGCGTTCAGACTCCGTTCTTTCCCGGCGGCTGTAGACATTCCACGCTGTAGTTGACCGTATCGAGGTATTACGTTATGCGTAATTAGTGTTAGTCTAACAACCGATAGCTGTCATTAACCTACATCGGACTTTTCATTCAACCGCGTACGCTGCGGTTTGCTTGCACGAGATTCCACGACTTGGCAGCTTTTCGTGACAGTGAAATTCCCGAATAGGCGAAATTGGCGCGTTGCCATGCCTTTCGACACCACCTTTCTCGATGGCGACCTCACGCTGACACGCAACCAATTCTCAAGTTGCATGAGATCTTCTGCACTGTAAAAAAATTTTCTCAAAATTACACTGAGAGAAATCGTTTGGTAGAATAGTGATCAAATGAATTTTATAGTTACTGATACCAAAAACTTAGTTACATTTAACAAAACTTTTTATATTTTGTTGTATAAAAATAATTATTTGGTTAAGGCTACAAATTGTTTGGTCAAAATAACTATATATTTAGTAACTATCACTATAAAATTCATTTGATCACTATTCAACCAAATTTTGGTTGATTTTACCAAACATTTTTCTCAGGGTACTCACTATAATAGGTGTAAAGTTACTAAATAGTTATAAATTTCCACGCATTTGTAAATTTGCAATGTACAAAGGTAAGATTAATTTTGTAATTTTTAATTAAGCAGATTGCAGAAGTAAATTTACAACATGTATGGAAAGTTATAGAAATGATAAGGTCAATACGTTTTGCAATTGTATTACATATTATACATTCAAATATTGTCTCTCTATCATACATGTTGTAAACAATAGAATGACTACTTACTGTGCCCGCACATAGTGATGCTAGGTGGGCAGAATTTTCACGCATGCACAGTGAACGTTAATTGCATTATATTTCACAGTGATATATGGAATATTGTTATATTACGTTATGTTACAAAAATTTAGATAATTACATATAATATTTAAATATCCTGTTTATACAATAATATACGTAATTTTCCAATTATAAAATGAGATATATTTACTCAATAAAAGCAAATCTACATATTTTTTGTGGAATTACATAATTTCTATAAAATTACATGATTTTTTATATTTACGGGACTAATCGTATAATTTTTACATCTATTATATGTAAATTTACTGGATTTTTTTACAGTGTGATCTTAATTAAGCCAAAAAATAACACGTGCAATGTATTTTTGCCTAAATAAGGTGACTCATTATGTCTGTTCTGAATACATATATAATTCAAGTTTTTTTTTTTTCATTTTGAAATGCTTTAATTATGTATAAGTCGATTTTTTTAAAGCTTGATGAATATCGTCTTAATTTATACACATGCTATTTTTCAATTCAAAATATTTTAATATTTATAAATATTTTTTACCTAATCTACTTTCACTTAATCTTCTTTTCTATGAAATTTTTATTATGAAAAAGATTCTCGAATTAAATAAATTTGTCGGTGAGGAACATGTTCTATAAATTGTTTTAAATATAAAGTTATCTTTTAAGTATAATAATAAAAATTCAGAAGGCTAACATGCACAAAGACTTTCCTCTCTATACAGAAAAATATTTGGAATATTTTGAGGTAGATTGACAAAATAATACGACAAAGATATGAGAGTCATCCCTATAAAAACGTTGAATCGTGCTCTATTGAAAAGAAGAGCATTCTTCGATCTCACTGGCGCAATCCTAACCGCGTGTAGGTTTCTCGCTCAACCCGCTCCGATCACGCAGTCACGCTCCTCCGGGCTTGTAGAACGCACCTGTTCACGAAGTTGAGCAAGCCCTATCGCCTACGAGAGATACGGACTGACGGTCGCAAAGCTCGATTGACATGCTTGCTACCTGTGATCTACGACACGTGCATTAACATGTACCGAGTGTAGCCACAGATATAAATCAGTATTCCCATCGAGTCGCGTAAGCTCGAAGGAGACTACATTATTATGCGCAGAAATGCATAAACTTTACGATAGCGAAGTTTTCTTCTATTACTGTGCTGTCGAACAGATAAAGAATCTAAGGATCAGACACTGTGAGAAACAGATTAAAAATTCTAAACATTATCTTTTGTTCCTTAATAGCTGATCTTATATAAAAAAAAATTAAAATAATATAAAGAACACAATTCTTAAGAGGATAAAATTGTTCACGAAAGATAATCTTCTGTATGGAAATCTCAAGATCATCTTCAAGAAAAAGAATAGTCATCTGCCATTATGGAAAACGAACAATTAAGATACACATAAATAGATAGAAGCATTAAAGTATTATTTTATTATATCGTTATTATACAACAATGTGATAAAAGTATAAGATGTATTAACTGATTATTACACTGTGAACTTAAAGTCTATCGAGTAATATCACGTATCGCATTACACCTGCGTAAATTCAGTAACAATTGTCGCCTACAGTCCTCATTAGCATTTCAAGTTCACCGCTGCCATATGCGAATAACATGTTTCTTACCGTATGCTTCTCTACTACTAGAAAATCTCCGGGAAAATTATTCACTTCCCTCGAAGAGAAGCACATTAATAGAAATTTATCTCGCGCAAAAAAATTCACCAAACGATAAAAATCTTCCTGCAACTTTTATGAGTCTAGCATTTAGATGCACTTCATCTATTAATGTTATTCCAAAGTTCATAAAAGATCATGATACATAAAAATGCACATAGGTATAGTTATAATAAAGTAAACGTTAAAAAGGATCGCAGAATTCTATTTTCGAAATTATCTAGATTTTTTAGATTTATCAAGAATTTTTTAATTTTTATACATACAATAATTATTGATCTTTTTGTAGTTCTATTTTCCTTAACACATTAATTTAAATAATGATCATTAAAAGATTAAATTTGTGAAATGTTATTTATTCATATTTCTGATACCTGATATTCTCGAAAACTTTGCTCACGTCGAGAGAACGGAATTGAAATTGAAGTTATATAGAAATAAAAACCCTGTACATGATTTCTAGCTAAAGCTACATAAACGCAAAGTTCTTTTTCAAACATGAAATCGATTCCTATTTCCTTTTATCGACATCGAGATATATTCTAAATTTAAATGGCCAGATGAATTGCCAGATTAATCGCCAGATTAATGCTTACAATAAAATGAAATTCAAAGGGCAAATTTGTTTGTGAGCAAAGAATTTTTAAGAGCCAGAGGACGTACCCCCTGTGGTAGTCTTTGTTTCCATCGAACAAGACTAGCGATTTCAGTCGGGGAAGCAAAAGGAATTTCGCGGTGGCTCTTCGTGACTCCTCGGCGAGGTTCTTTGTTCGACGCGTAATACCGGTTCAAAGGCGCGTGCAAAAGGATTCTCTTCTCGCCCTGTTCAAACAACGAAAGGATCGCGCGGTCAGTCGTAAACGTTCTGTTTAAGTGCCGCAAGTGCAAGTGCGAAAGTGGTGAGCCCACTCTTGTGTCGATCTCGAGTCGCTTCTTCAAATCGTGATCATAGAACTGTCCTATTTGCGAATGCTCCAAAGAGGTTTCGATGAAAACTCGGAATTTAATTCTTGATTCTTGAAAGAAACACGCGCGGCGAATATACACACACATATATATATATATATATATATATA
>QKQZ01005976.1:0-30361 GCA_003595255.1 Solenopsis fugax | reverse complement strand
TTAAAAAAAATATATTTTTTTAAATATATATACCATATATATATGTATATTTATATTTTATTATATATAGACTTCTTTTATCAAGTAAATGAATCAATATTTATATAAAATATTTATACAAAAATGTATAATCAACGTAGTGAATAATCTGTTATTTACTTAACTCGACAAATTGATTATTTAGGGAACAGTCAATCCCCAAGCTTGCATCACGTCCTCTTGACTCATGGGCCATAATCTTTTCAGTAACAACCATCCGGTTTTTTGTGTGCTTAGCACATACTGATTTTCAGGATCATGCAGGTGCGAATAAGCGCCCATTACAAGACTCTGGCAAATCCTAGCACATACACTGATTTTGAGAATTTTTTTCTCCACGTCGGTCAACTTTTTGATTTTCTCGTAACCCTCCACGACATATCTACCCATTCCAACATCGGCTGTTTGCAAGATTATGTAGCAAAGTACTATAGCTAGCTCGAAAATGCGACAAGTTCTGTGAGAGTCACCTAAATCGATCACGGCAGCAATGTCCTTGCCATCAGGAGTTACGATAATATTGTGCTCATTCAGATCACCATGTATGACCGTTTGCTCCAGTTGATCCGTGACTGGCAAAACCTTCTTCTGGAAGTTAACGATCACATCATGCACCAACTGCTTATCGAACGAGCTTTTAATCGCATACGTGAATTGCTGCACTTGCGGCGCCGAAGTCAACATCCACAGTGATTTGTGATTATCATAGGCGGGATGATTGAAGCCCATGAGAATCTCATCGATTCTGGCAGTGAAACTGCCAAGCTTGCGCAACAACTCGTCGGTTATTTTCACACGATACAGTAGCTCACCAGGACGATAAACCAATAGTCTCACAGCGTACTTCTCCATAGTATTCTCGCTCTTTAAAGTTTCCAGAGAAAAGTATGCGCCACTCACATTCTTGACCGGTAACGGGCAGCAGATGTTTTGCTGATTGAGAAAAATCATTATCTCTGTCTGCGCCTCGATTACGTCGGTCTTGCGAGAATCCAAGGAGTTGATTACCTTGAGGACATAACCGGTCTTTTCCAAATTGATCGCGTGTGGATTCGTAGTTGTCCCGCTACACACCACGTGGTAATTGCGGTCGTCATAAGCGTTCAGTTCACGCACACTCGTCGCCCTCATCCCATAGAGTCGCTCCAACAGGGTGATTGCAGTCTCCTCGGTCACGGGCGGACGTATATGCTGGCCTGGGATGAGCAGCGTGTCGTTGTACTCCATGCTGCCGCGTTGCACAGCGCAAAAATAGCCGCGAGTTATTAAGGGGGAAGCCGGGTCGATGAAAAAGAGAAATATATGTCCCCTGCACAGCGAAGAGAGAGACAGAGAGAGAGAGCGCGAGGGGAAGAGCAAGTAAAGCCGTCGCTGGAATATCTTCTTTGTTCTTTGGTTGATTAATTGTTAACTGTACAGATACAAGAGATACAGTTATAGAATTTTGTATATTAGTGTGAGAGCAATTTATCAATTAATTGGGACATCAGCAGGATAGGAAGACAAAGTGCAATTAATAAAAGTTATATCAAAGCCTGATATTGTTGAAATTGTAAAATAACAAAGCCTGCTTAATATTTATTTCTTCACGAGTAGTAATTGAATTGTATCATTATTTTATTTTACTTAGAATATATGTTAGTGCACACACATACACACACACACACACAACACAGGCATATATACTCTTTAATAATTTATAATTTTAAGTATTTAGTAGATAAAAAATTCATTAGATAGAATATAAACTTTCTATATATATTTTACAAACTAAAATAAAAGAAAGCTTTTTTTCATATGTAGTTTGTTTAACACATTGACAATAATAAAAAATTTTAAGTCTCTTAAACAAGAATATGCATTATAAGTAGCACATGCGATAGTAAGCGGATATTCGCGGTCACGAATATATATGTAAATATATCGACTCACCCGACTGAAGGACGTGTTTATTCGACCGAAGGAAGCGGCAAACTAAGTTCTCAGACGGGGACGGAGCAGTTTGCCGAGCTAGGCGAGCGATGGTGTGCGCAGCGAGCGTAGACCACGCTCAATCATCGTTGACATTCAACTAGAGGGTACAAACGCGCAATGATATTTACATCAATAGTAATTGGGCATACACGATACAGCGTATTGCAGTGACTAAATGAGTCACTCAATCTTATCGAGGCTGATAAAACGCCAGAGATAGCGTGGATCCAGTTATTACCTCCGAGATTTATTAAACTCAATGAGGGAACTTGATTTGGGAAACACTGGTGGGACTATGAACCCGTTTGCCGCTCTTTCGCTAAAGGATTGATAAGACAAGAATACACATTTGTTAGATAATTGTAAATTTTTTCAAATTTATTATTTCTTATAACATAATTTGTATTTATATATTTACAAATAATTTTTTTTATTTATATATACACATATATACATGTATATACAAAAGAGATATGAATCTTTCAAAATGTATATATTGTCACAAAAAGCTTTGCTACTGGACAAAAATTTAAAATTATTTCAGTTCTTTTTACGTTTTTTGTTGTAACGCGAAATACATGATATTGAACTTTATAATAACGTTAAATTCTATATCGTATGCACATCTTTTAAAATTTTTGTACAATAAGACTACTTATAAATACCTTTTCTGTAACTTTCTTTTATATATTCAATGCATCAGAGCTTTTTACATTCGGAATAAATTCATTCCTGCATTAGTAACTGAAAACAAGTATCAAATGTGCACAAGGCCGACGGTATTCTCTTCATTAATTTTATAATATGCAAAGCCTCTAGTATATATTTTTGTTTTCTTAACTCGTGTATGAGTGTTTTTGCATTCTGTTCAATGCCGGTTAAGGATTCATTTATAAAGACATGTTCGATTATCTGTTTGTATACAATATGATCTGGCTTGAACAATGCTGTTAAATCATTTAGGAAGAGTTTCTCCAGTACTAACGGTGGTAGCACAATAGCCTAGAGAAATTAAATGAAAGAAAAATTATTGCGTAATATGTTTCAGGAACTATTCACATGTGAAAGTAGATAGGCGATGCTAACCTGTTGTTCTTTAATGAGATTTACTGCCTCTTCATGCATCGATACATCCTGGGAGCATAATTGAATGTAAAGACTTTGTATAAAACTAATGTGATCTCGTTCGAGCTCCAAAAATTGTTTGAGGATCTGTATTATAAAAGTATTTAGACAATATTTAATATTATTTAAATTATATAATATTAAATGCAATGTATTAATCCACAATAAAAAAGATTATAATGCAATTTTAAAAAAATAAAAAAATAATACAATTTATTACAGTACCTCCTCAGATGTTAATAATCCAATGAGTTCTTCGTGTTCCTGTAATATCCTTTTTTCAAAGTCAGTCATATTCGTTTTTGCAAGTGTAACTATCATTTTCATCATTTTTATAACTGGATGATTATCTATCATAATATGATCTGGCATATTAAATTTCGGCCATTGAGATATTATTCTTTTCACTTCCTGATACTGCTCTAAGTTGTTGATTTGATTAAACAGTTTCTGAAATAATTTAAATCGATCTTTCTCTGTCGTACTCTCAGTAACGATGTGATCGAGAGAAAGAATGGTTTCTTCTTGTAAAATTCCTTCGGACCTAATTTTATTCTTATCACTATTTACTTCCATGCTATCATCAGAAAAGTCACCCCAATCATCTGTCCATTCCACGGCATCAATATTATCTGAGATAGTCATTTTAAAATTCTCATCCGCTTTAGAATTTGATAAGATATCATTAATATCGACACATTTTGCAGATTCTTGTTCTTCGTTTATAGTTTTCGAAGTTTTCACAGAATGAGTACTACTTTGTCCCAGTTCAAACGTACTTACATCTTTTACTTTCACTTGATTTATATTAGTAATTTGTGCTCCGCCGAGTAGATAACTTTGCCAATATTGTAACGCTTTAACAATGTCACATTCTTCAGACTTTTGTGCTGCACTTATCATGATTTTCATTAAGTCTAACGGACTGTATAAGTATAACTTTTCACAATCAGTGTACAATTTCTTATATAATTCTAATGAATAGTAATAAAGTGCGGTTTGTATATACAATTCAGATTGCGGTAAATTTACAAAGATTGCTTGAGCATCCAAAATGCAATCTCTATTTAAACTCAATAGATACGACATACCAAGTAACCAATCATCTGACATAGTGTGCTTTGCACATTCTAGAAGCACTGAAATTAATAAAATATTTTTGTAATTTTTGTTACGTATTAATGTAATTCAATTACGTTAATTAAATTTTTATTAAATATTTTTGATAACACACGATACTTACAATGATTAATATCACTTATTTCTAGCCCATAGCAAGAGGATTCACTCAGTATAGTTATTCTTAAAAGCGCTCGGCAACATTTTAATTTTGTATTTTCTAAATCTGTCATAGAATATTTATTGTATCTTGTTTCGTTAACACTTATCCTACACAATCCGTGTAAGGACTCATAATAGCACGGAAAACTTTGAAGATTAGCATCTTCCTCGTTTTGTTTCATCTCAGATTCATGTTCAGCATTAGTTTCTAAATCGTTTTTAAAGTTAAGGTTCAGTCTAGATTTCCAAAAATTAGTATTACTGATATTTCTTATCAAGTTGAATGTAGATTCCTTCATGATATTAGCTGAACTTTTAACAATTCCTGTTGAAGTTTCCAACATTTTTGGAACAAATTCTTTCACTTCTATCTGTGGCTATAAATTATATAATAATGGTTTATATTTATGATTAAAATAAAAAATAAAAAATATAAACTATTATATAATAACAGTTTATATTTTTTACTTTATAATTTACATTTTTATTTTATATTTTATAATGTTATATTTTTTATCTTGCATTTTACATAAAAAAAGTATTAACATTAATTCATTGAAATAAATTTCTTTTACCGTTGTCATAGCATCTGTAAAATCATCTTCGCTCGTATCGCTTTCTTCATCTTTCAAACTTTCAAATTCCGCAGAAGGCATCCACAATTCCAAATCCTTATGTAAGATTTGTATTTTTAACAAATGCGTATGTTCTAAAGCATTACCTAATATATCATTAGGGCCATTATTTATTGCGAACCATAGACATTTTTGCCTAATTTTTAAATCCTGATAATTATCACAACGCCCCAAATTTAAACAAATTTCCCAGGCAGGAAGATAATTATTTTCTGTTAATTGCATACATATCATGGCACATGTATTGTAATCTTCGGTCTGTGGAATAAAAAATACAATAGTGATAGATATTATTAATCCTTACGTTCTACTTTTCAAAACTCTGAAAAAAATTCACATAAAAAAGATATATTTTACCTCGAATGCCTTTTTAGCTATTAATTCCAAAATTTTTCCTTCACGAAGTCTACTGTTATTTCCTTCAATTCGTAAATAAATTGCTAACGTTAATAATTTTTGTCGATTTTTATAAGCATCCCTTTGGTTATTTAAACAGTACTCAATCAAGGTAAATTTATCTACTGTTAATCTAACTTGAAGTGGTAATATATCGACATTGAATTCATTCAATATTTGGAGCGATTTAATAAGATCATACTCTTCTTTAATTTTTACGTTATCGTCTTCGATAAGATCGAGGCAAGTTCTGCAACATTTATTTACATACGTTTCAGAATAAGTTATTATATACAATTATTATGTTAATAAGTTACTTACTTAGCTAATTCCATATGTGGATCAGTAAGCGTCCTAGAACCATTAAAATATTCTTTGGACGCTTCTAATATAAGATTAACTGCTTTTTCATAGGATACTTTTAACAAAGATTTCTCGTTTTTCTTAGTTTCTATTAAAGTGGTACAATTACGGATGGTACATTTAATTCTTGAAAGTAAACGAGCTGAAACGCATATTTCAAAACAGGTTTCAACAGCAATACACGAAAAAATTAGTCCATGTATATCTAACATATCATTTAATAATTGCGCCCATTCTCTTTCATCTGGAGGTATCAAACTGAAATTATAAACACATTATCTCTTATGTCTATTACAAAAATCGTTCAAAATTTACAGATTATACATTTAGTACCTTTTATTTAAACTTCTTGCCGTTTGTGTTAAAAGTGATTTAGCGATGTCAGGATCATTTTTGTTCTGTCGTATAAAGTTTAACGTTGTTTTTACACCATATTTGCTTAAAAGCCTAACGCAATCAAGTTCTCCTTCAGATTCTTCTAACAAGTTGCATATTGCATTTGTTCTTTTTCTATCATGATCTATTGATATCGAATCTAAAATATCTTTAGCTTTTTCGTACATTTTAAGATCGTCACAGGCATATATACAATCTAAAGCTAAAGTAGCAACATCATCTATTAATTCAATTATTTCAATGTCCTGCATCTGTTTTAAATAGTCAAAAAATTTAACCAGAAATGTCAAATCGTCTTTGCTTACAGAGATTAGATAATCACTTAGTAAGCATTTTTGAAAATCTCCACCCTATAATAATTTTAAACATTATTATAATGTGTATACGTATATAATTTTAGTGACTTAAAGAAGCTATACATACCAAATATTGATGCCTTCGTTTAATAAAAGGTAGCAAAAGATTTTTTATGTTTTCAACAAAATTAATTTCATTTGATGTACTCATCAAAAGTTTTATCTTCTCCATGTTACTCAATTTCTCTAATTTGTCTAATGGCATATCCTCCAAATGTACTATATACACGAGATCGTCTAAAGTTTCCAATTCCAATAACAAATCTTCTAGGCCATTAATATTATGAGACTTTCCAATTTTAATTAACTGCAAAGCATTATCTACTAAGGAGCTGTTTTTTTCAATTTCATAAGCACGTGTCTTATACCATTTTTGTAATAAATCTAGTGTAAGTTGTGTATTTCTGAAAGCAAAATAACAATGTGATTAGATAAAATAAATACTATAAAAAATGCAAATAATAATGTAACAAAGTTCTTACCTATATATTGACAATGAAGGATCTTGTTCATATAGTATTTCTGATCGATCGTCTAAATCAAGATTTATTATTTCATTAAAATCATATTTTTCTGACCAATCTTTTTGTCGTAATTCACGTTGATCCAACAAAAATAATTGCCCTTCTGAATCACATTGTGGTAGCAGTTTTTGGTAATCTAACGTATTCAAAGTTTCTGGAAAGAAGCTGATAATTGCTAACCAATGAGGTAGCAAACTTTCTCCATAATAGATAAACATAATTTCAACAGCTCGATAATCACTATCTTTGGCAAATCTATAATTATAAAATATTTACAAGATAAAAATACACAACTTCATTAATTGATAACAAAATATGTAAGTATATTAATACCTGATTGCATTTTCAATAGGTGATAACCTCCGAAACTCCTCGTAAAATTCTTTTTTATATTTGAGTGGCGACTCTAATATAATTTCATATGTGAGCAATTTATCTAAATGATTTAAAAGCTTCCTCCGATACTTAATTAAATCTTTCTGAGCCTCAGATAAATTTTTTATGTCTATTTTTTCAAGCATTTCATTAACTTTCTGCACCTATTAATTTGATTTCCAAATTAAATTAAATGTACAATTTATTTATGTATAATTTGACTTAATAATATATGTAATTAATACTGTGCATTTTTTATAAGATTGTCATAAATAATTTTGCTTACCTGTCTTAAACTTACAGTAATTTGGTCTAGTGCTTGCCAATCGTCATCAACATCGGGATTTACAAATTTGTCATTATCGCAAATATCGATAGCTATTAAAGTTTCTAGATTTGCGCCTCTCAATCCAAAATTCAATAGTTCCCTTGCAGCTTCCATAGTATCGGGAACGCGTACAACACATTCATTTAAAACCCAAGATCTTTTACTTATTTTACTTAAATGTTCCGCAATGGCATTCAAACATAATTCTGACTTTCTCCATTGTGTTTGATACACAAGATCTGTGTCCAAATTATAAGTGTTTGCTAAAGCTAACGCTTCCTCATATTCCTAAAATAACCCCATAAAGTATTTTAGTTTAACATATAAAATTTCTAATAATCAAATTCAATAAAATTATTTATACATACTTCAATGTCTATTTTCCTGGAATAGAGTTCTTCCGGAGTTGTGCTTTTCAAGCCCAAAATTCTATAAGTTCGATGCAATATTTTTGATTTTTTTCTCTTTGGTTGAAATCTTTCAATATCGGTTATTGAATACAACGTGCTTTGAACCAAATTCGTAGTATAACTTAATATAGTAACAGGTTCCAACTCATCGTCGTCCTTTTCGCTTTCAGATGACGCTTCTTCATAAAATAAAAACAATACTTTTATTCTCTATACATACATGATAATTCCTTTATTTTTAATGAAGATTATGTATGAAATACAGACCAGCTAATAAATTACATATCGTATATAAGACAGTTGTTACACAAACAAAAAGATTAATAAACTATAAAAATGCCGTAAACAAACCTGACAAATGACCATCACTGGAATCTCTACTTCGTTTTTTACTTGTAATAAAGGTTTCGCAATCTAAACATAAGAATCCTTTCTCTAAACCAAGTTCACATACTTGTGGTTGTCCTGCTAGAAATTCTGGACTAACACCTAATAGATTTTTCAAATTCCATGTGGAACAGACAGAAGTGGAGCCTGAATATCGAGCTATTATGATAGCCTCAAAAAAGAATATTATTTTAAAATATTACTTTTATAAAAAATTAACAAAAATTGCTTAAAAGATGTTTAACATCATGCATAAATGATCAAGATATGTTACCTGATCAGACCACCAACCAATATCTATTGGATGAAATTCTGTAAAGCCTGGTGGAAATTTTTTAGATTTTGTTATTCCCAAAGGATTAGGTATATTATATTCTGGCTGTTCTGACAACTTCCATTTTTTTTGTAGTATTAAATTTGGCAAACTCCATAATGAAACTGAACCATCCGTGTGCAAGCATATCAGAAACTCTCCATTTGGTGAAATTTTTATTGAAAATATAATTGACTCTGATTGAAAGCTAAAGATAGGAATTAAATTCCATACAGAAAACCGTGAATTACTGGTAGCAGAATCTTCAAATGTAAATGATAATTTACAATATGGATAATCATTCAAAAGTCGCCACGAAGTTAATCCAGATTCAGATGCAGTGGACTGAAACAATATATAAGTATATTATACTACATATGTATGATTACATGATCATGCATGTAGATATATATGTATATATTTACCGTCAATTTTTGTGTTATCATATTTCCAGCAACATAAAACAAGCTATGTTTTTCATCGTAAGCTACGACGTTAATACCGTTTTTGTAAAAATTGCCAAAAGAAAAGTCATAATTTGCACTGAAACCACTTGTAGAAATATAGTAAGACCTGAGCAACCCACTGTACGAAATTAAAATAAACTCATAGGCCCATTTCTCACTTGTTAGCCTTGGCTTGAGGAACAGCATGGACGCTATAGCGTCACCAGCTTCGAGAATATGAGGGTTTTGTGAAATTGTTTTTGGATTTATATTAAAGATATTATTTCCTAGTGCATTGTAAAAGGAGGTATAACCAGTACTAGATGCTAATACCAAGATCATTCCATCAGGACTCCAAGCAAGTTTACGCCACTGAGGAAAGGCATCCTTTGGAGCTAAAAAATACATTGAGCACTTTATATATGGGACACAACAGAGAAGAATTAGTAACATTTATAATGTAATATCAACAGTATTGATATTTTTGATTTATTTACCAGATGCCTTCCCTACCATGGAAGAATATTCATCTTTAGCCTTTCGTATTTCAATGATATTCTCCTGTAAGATAGCAAGTACCCGACCATGATCTCCGACAGCAAACTTCCATGGTAGTGTAAGACTGACTTGCTGCGAGATACTCTCAGGTAGGGAGTACCTGTTGTTAAGGTATCTGAGAGCATTTTTTATAGTGCCAGTAGATGGGAGGATAGCTGCGTCATTCTTGCATTTCTGAAACATTGAAATATGGAACATTTTTTAGACTTTAACAGCTATGATAATGTCTCTTAACTCAGCGATTGTTCTAGTAGCATGTCCTCAATGTGATATCTTGGACTTACGATCAATTCCGGTTCCTGCTTGCGTACGAAATACTCTAATAGTTCGTATAGTATAGGCTCGTTTGACGTTTCGTCCACGTTGCTCATCTTGTCAAGAACACACACATAACCTAACCTAACACACTTGGAGAGACGTGACCGACATAAAGCTCACTTCTATTGCCAGCAGCCAGGACCCAGCCAGCAGGCCTAAACGTCTAGCGCCTCAATGTATACAAAACGTGCGTATTGAACTACGTAGCTATGTCCACGAATTTTTCCAATGGATAATACGCATATTCTTCGGTTCTACTGCACAACACGACATGGCATGGCCAATAGCGCCTCGAAAGTCGAATAGTTTCCATAAATGATTAATCGAATCGATCGATGTTGAATAGGGAGACAATTTGACTCATATTTTAATTTACTTATATTTTTATAATTATTTAGAAGTAATTATAATCTGAAACATGTTTTAAACATAAAATAATAATTTGCATCGTAATACGAAAAATAAATGCGAAGTTAAGCGCGGGACACGTGTAGTGTCGATCTTGACGCGTGAAGTTGACCGCGTGCGGAATCGAGACGAAACCGTCGCTTCTCACCATCTTTTCACTTGCGGAACGCGGCGAATGCAGGACGGATCCTGGCGCGAGCGGCATCGCGACTTTGTTTAACAAGTATGCGAAACCATTATTAATCTCTTAATATTTGCTGTCGATATTGCGAGTAACGCGCTCGGCTCTGCTCACATTAATACGCTTATTCTAATCGAAATTATAAGCGCAGTCGCGACGCGTGAAAGTTATCCGCACGGGAAACGAAGCCGGCTCGCCATTTTAACGCATTCACGTTCTGATTACAGGATACAGTGGACGCGATGAAGATCAGAGCGGAAGAGACTGGCGTCGCAAACTCATTCAATTATAGGTATCGATATCAGTATTAATCTCTCAATGCCATTTACCGCCGAGTTTATTGCATCGTATAAAGATTCGGTGCGTATCGATGATCTGATTGAAAACGCGCATTCCGCGATAATTAATGCCGAATGTGTCGCGCGAATATAATAATTAACAAATGACGAACATGTTATCGTATATTGCGAGTAACGCGCGCGGATATCTCCTTGCAATATTAATACGCTTACTCTAGCAAACACGAGATAATCGTCAATGTATGTTATTATATGCGTAAAGGCTAAGTCAGTAGCGAGACATATATGTAGTGTCACCGTGGTAGTGCGGACGCGGCGCGTCGAGCTTGTCGCGTGAAGTTAACCGCGCGAAAACGAAGCCGCTTCTCGCCATCTAAGCTATGTTCGCGTTCATTTACAGAACACGGCGGACGCGAGACGGACAGGCTCCAGAACGGAGGCGTCATCGCGTCTCGTTTAACAGGTGAGGCGGAAACTTATATCAACCTTGCTGCATTAACAGTTATCGCCAATTTAATCATCGCGCAACGTAGATTCAATGCTCGTATGTTGCGAGGCCGCGGCGCGAGCGCGGCGTCGAACTTGACGCGTGTAAAGTTGACCGCGCTCGAAAACGAAGCCGGCTCGCCATCTTGACTTGCATTCATGTCTGATTACAGTACAGGACTCAATGTAGATCGGAGCGAGTGTCGTTGTGTCGTCGTTGCAGCTTGTTTAATAGGTAAACGAAACTATTGCGCTCGGCGCTCGTATATCGACGTTCAGTATATACAAGTGATAAGTTGACTGCGCGAGACATGAAGCCGCTTCGCCATTGTAATTGCATTGTTAATTTACAGAACACGGTGGACACTTTTACAAGACGCGGAACGGAGTGAGTCCGGAATGAATGACATCGCGATTTTAATTGGTAAGCGACACTTATATTAATATTGCGCTTATTTTATATAATAATATATCTAATAGCCAAAAATACAGAAGTGGCATTCATATGCTGATAATTCGCTTGAACGCGTATTTCGTAATACTTGTTGGAACGAAGATCGAAACATTAGTCCCA
Source organism: Solenopsis fugax (assembly GCA_003595255.1). Classification (NCBI taxonomy): domain Eukaryota; kingdom Metazoa; phylum Arthropoda; class Insecta; order Hymenoptera; family Formicidae; genus Solenopsis; species Solenopsis fugax. The sequence continues at coordinate 18,189 of QKQZ01005976.1, read as the reverse complement.
TCGCGACGATCGTCAAATTGATCACGCAAGAAATCAAATGGCTTCGTTATCTTGATTAATTTCTTGTCAATAAAGATATTTGATTTCAATTAATATCTATTTTTAATATAATAGATATTACAAATGTTACAAATTATAATTTTTATTGAAAACAAAATGAGAAAGTACATATCTTCAATGCAAAATTATAAAAATCTAAGTATATTGCGCGATAACATCACATAATTATGTGCTATAAAATGTGTTATTGCTATAAAAATTATTTACTCTTGTTGAATCTCACATCACGCTCCTTGAACTCCTCCTATGGTGTGTTTAAGATTAAGTTCGAGTAATGACGAATCAACCAAGATTAAATAAAACAATTTATAAAGTATTCATACATTCTACAATGTTAGAACAAATTTCATCATTTTATTGATTAATAATTACATTTAAAATTTTCAAAAATAATTATTATATATAATTATAAATATAAACATAAATTTTAAATATGGTTACAAATTAATATGTGATTAACGATCGATTAATATTTTTTAAATCAATAATTGATTTATTTTTCTATAACTAATTAAATCATTCATGATTACCATTATCATTAAGTTTTAACCGATGACTTTTATTAAAAAAAAAAACAAGAAATTAATTATACAAAACCGTCGACAATTAATTCTCTTAATTGATTAATCATTAAACATAGTTACATATATTATAAATTGTTAGTAGATTATTTTAATCAATAAATAAATTAAATTAATCGATTAATGCTAAACACTGCGGTACAAGTATTTTAAAGATTGAGAAATAAAAAAGTCAGAGTAAGAACATTGCATGAAATTTTAAATGTGTCATAAGTTTTCGTTTGCCTGTTTTCTCAAATGCTCGCGTTAATGATTGAGTCCTTTCGAAATGTCAAAACCGTCTAATATAATAGAATACTTAATAGAAAGCATATTTACACTTCTAGCACATTATTACAATATGATGGTCTGGAAATAAAAATATAAAATTATTCGTTTACGTTTTAATACAAGACAAATAGCGTTGACGATTATAATTAGAAAATTATGATATATTTAACATCAACTAATAAGCAAAAAACAACGATACAAGAAGAAAGATCTAAACTCAGGCTCGGTACAAATTGCACATTTCAGATTTTCAACTAGCGCTATTTCTTTTACCTTACCAAACTGCGCACAGTCATAGTGTCAATCGGCATTTGAATTGCTTGCGGAAAAATAAGTTAAGGAAAAGGGTCAACTTGAAAATCGGGCGAAACATGGCAATTTCTGCCACAGCCTGATCTAAACAAACAATTATAAAAACTTTAAAAGAAATGAAGAGAAATTTACTGTATCGCGTAATTGATCAAAAGAAAAACAGCGATTGCGCACTCGATACAGAAGACATTTAATTTTCATGCTCTTCCAAAACTACTTTTTTTCACGTACATTTTCTAATAGTTCATTCGTCTCGAACCTTTAATCTTGCACCAAAAAATAACTGTTGCTTTTCCTAAATTAATTTACATTTCTCTCTCAGATCTTCCGTGGAAAGTGTAAAAGACATTGCAAATCTTACTGTCGGTCCTATACTCATCGAGTCGGTACTGATCATGAAATCATTATCTCGCGAATTGCGTAATAAGCAATGTCTCTTGCACGAGCCACGAAGAAGATGCTTGTAGCTATATAAAATGCTTTTTTAATGCAGAATTTTTTTTAATTTGCATGTATAATTCTTATTTTTACTTCAGCTTTTCGTGTATACTGAGAGAAAAATGATTAAATTTTAATATATATTTATTCGGATAGTACTAATGAAATATTTCCTAAATGTAAATATACATTTATTTAGTAGAAGAACCACTAATTTAATTTAAGTATAATATTTTTTATTATAGTAAATATTTCATTAGCACTATTCAAATAAATATTTATTAAAATTTAGGAATTTTTGCTCTCATCGTGGTAAGTGCATCATACATTGCGTTTCGTTAAAAAAATAGTTTTCGCGTTCGATTGGGCACATGTGCAATTACGGGGTACGATTTGGCATCGGAGATCGTTACAATGTGCACTTTCACTCCTCGTCACGTTATCGGTTCAATGAGGATCTCGTTGGACTTAGCGACCAACCGGTCGATTAGCTGGATTTAGCCACGATTTTTGAGCAGGCCGCGAGTTGACAAGGCACCCCAGAAAGTGCAGTCTCCTTTAAGCGACTTGTGCTCTGCGACTATGGCTTGTATGATACAAGTGTCGTAAGAATCATGGTTAAGAAAGCTTAGTCGACGTTAGACGTGCGTTAAACGTGACAAAAAGTGACAGAACGCATTCGCAACGACCTCACTGTCGATCCCGTATCCATCGCGTCCGAACTGCGCAAACACTATTTCGCGAATCGCGTAACAAGCAATGTCCTTTACACGTGCCACAAAAAAGTTGCATTAAAGTTCGTGGATAATATCGAAATTTGCCGAAAATGTACTATATAGAATGCTATTCTAAACTTTGTTGTAACAATAAATCGATTGGAAAGCATGTATAAGAGAATCGATTTAAAAATGTGGTCTTTTAGCTCAATAGTAAAAAGTTAATTGATAGAAAGATCATAGGAGAGAATTTTTGATAATTATATTTTAAGTAAATTTAAGAAACGTTTATTTTAAATTGCTAAGAATTTTGAAATTTTACGCTCAAGTATTAAAAAAGTTTTGTTGGAAATTGTATTGCGTGGGCAATCGATTTGTAGAATATATTATCAGAATTATACATGAATTTATTTTGAAATTTACTCGATATCTGTATTTATTATTTAATGAACTTTATTTATTTTTTAGTTATCTTTATTGTTAATATTAATAATAGTGTGTAAAAATTGCGCTAATAAAAATTTAGTTTTTTAAATTTTTTATTGTGTATTTGTTGGCCATCAATTTATTTTATTTGGGCACACGTATAAATTTGAAATCGTAATTTAGTCATACTTGTATACAAAGTTTTATTTACTTTATCATATATCGTTATATCGATATGTCATAATCATATATCTAATTGTGAATACTTTTTTTTATTCATACTTCTCATTTATTCTCATAGGTTAGAAATATGAATAGCCGATCTGGTTACATTTCCGGATATTATACAGTTTTAAGTACTCGGGGAGAGCAAACTCTCGAACTGATTAACGTGAAATTTTGAGGAAACAAATAATCGACTTTAAAAATTATATTTTAAGTATTAATTATGTCATTAAATATGATTTTCTGTAATTTTCTTTCTTTAGAATGCGCATATCTCCACGATAAATACATTAAAAAATTTTAATTTTTTTAAATGCAATCTTATTCGATTTGTCATTACTCGAATTATCTGATTGACATACAGCCAGAATAGATTTGGTCAGGATCAATGAAAGATAAAACCAATCTGACCGAAAGAAAAAAGTAATTCATTAAAGGTGATTGATACTGACCCAAAATTACATGGTTTTCATAAATACATGTAAGTACATGACTTCTCCCATATTTACGTGTTTTGAGTGTATATACATAATAAGAAATGGAAATGCAATCGCGTATAGAAGCGTAGAAAATTAAACCGCGATTAGAATATATTTTCCTTCAAATCTCGGGTGACTGCTGGTTAAGTATTTTCCTGGAACAATCAGCTAGTAGGCCCATTGTTAATCGCGGGTTAATAATGACGATGGATTAGCCACAAATAGAATCATAAGTCGCTGTTTAAGAATCACGCTAATTCAGCCAGTTAATGTCCATCCTTTTCACCAACGTAGATTAACTTTGATCTCCGTTTAATTTACTCTTTATCCTTTTCTAGTTCTAAAAAAAAATAGAAAAAAAGTTAAACTGAGATCAAAGTTAATCTACATTAATGGAAATGGACATAAGTTGCTCAGTATATGATCAATTTTAATCAGTAAACTTAAAACTTTATAAAATAATATTTTTATCAAATTGTGTGTACACTCAGAAAAACACATATTGTAAATTATTAGAATTTAGTAAATATTACTTATTTCTTCTACACACACATACACACACACATAGACGCACGCACGCACACGCATACACGTACACAATTATTTCAAAAGTTTTTAATATATATTCACAAATCTATCCTATGTTTATATATAAGTATCAAATTTATTCTAAATATATTCTGAATCTTAGTAATTTAATACTTCAATCAAGACTTACGTTAAAACAAAAATTCAATTTGTTTATTAGTTTTCATTATTATTCTTTTTTGATAAAAGTTAAAATATTTGAAATATTTAGTGAAGTATAAGTAATATAATTGAAGTATAAATATTTTTTTTACAAGGTTAGGAGTTTTTCTAAAATTTGTGATGTGTATATTTCATGAATATTATTAGAAATATTCTTTGTAAAAGGTAACTGTTACTTAAAAGTAAGAAAATTGGGTAATCACTTTTCTTAGCAGAACTGTTTTTTTTTTAGATACAGTATACAAATTATTATATTTTAAATTATAATTATTTTGATTTTTTACAAAACTGTTTTTAAATATATATATGTAATTTATTTTTTATATGCTTCAGCAAACTCATTCAATCCATGTATAAAGCTGACGTAGTCTCGTTGCCGATTTAATTGAAAATAAACGAACCGTAGCCGGTTCGTCGCGTCGCGCGTTTTACATCGGGAGTGTCGTTCAAGTTATCGGACTAAAACTTTTGTAAATAATTAGTCCACGCGCGAGTATAATATATTGTCGCGAGTGTTTTTCGCGAGTGTACAATAGGAAAAGGAGAAGGAGGAGACCTAACAATCTAAATGTCCTGAGAGGAAGAGATCTGGGAGGCATCAGGCCCCAGCGGAGCAACCTTGGGGTAAATATAACTTCTTATATAAAATGAATAGTCTTTTTCTCTTTGATCCGATTTCATCTCAACAAATTTAAAAACAATATATTTAAAGAAAGAAAATTAATATAAAATTTTATATAAATTGAATTTTGTAAAAGTATTTTTTGGATATGATTATATTATTAAATATCTAATTATATAAAAGTCAAATTTTAAAAGTTTGATGTGCCTGTAAGAATTAACTTTTGAAATATTGATTATTTTGAGCACAGTTTTAATTATCTCTTATGTGTTTTTGTGTTACAGTATCATCGCAGCTTCGTGGCAGAATTACTCCGCTCGTTGCGCATCGAGTCGGTGAGTTAAAAATCCATTTTATTATTCAATGTTGTGCAAATTTCCTATGCAAGATCAAAGAAAAGGTGAAAAAAAATTTGGTAATAGCTGCCAAATGTTGGGTGAAATAAAATTAAATAGCTATAAATATTTGGTTACAATGTAAATAAAAATAATTTTACTTTTCTAAATATTATATTATGTAAATATTATTAAATTTGATAATTCTTGTTAAATATTTAGAAAAGTAAAATTATTTTGATCGTATTAATCAAGTGTTTAATTGGCATTATTTCACTCGACATTTGGTAGTTATTACCAAACACTTTTTTTCAGTAGATTCGGACACTTTATCCTGCTTTTTCTCCTTAATTTTAAGGGGAAACCAAGTACCCAATCGCGCGCGATCGGTCCGGCCGCAAGTGTCGTGTAAAATATCATCGCTCGATCGTAACCATATTTTCGCGAATGAGTGAGTGCAATAAAATCCTGATGATCTGAGAGGAAGAGGAGAAGGCCTGGAAGGCAACCTTGAGGTAAGTTAAAATATTTGCAACATACAGGTTATAAAGTATTTAGTAGTTTTTNTTTTTTTTTTTTTTTTAATAGTCTAATCAATGGATATCTGATTGTATATTATTTGTTAAACTTATCGATCTGATTTAAATTAAAGATTTCAATTAAAAAATAATTTATAAATTATTTAATAAAAAAATTTGTATGCGAACATTTTAATTTAAATTAAATGAAGTCGATAAGTTAGATAGCTACTATTACCCACCGAATTAATGCACTTTATTGTACATAGAGGCGACAGTGAACGGATTCCATCTAACAATAAAACGCGGGTACGTTGTACGTTTACTCCAGGGCTTTTCTCTGGTATCAACGCATAGACGGATTTCAAAATACGCTGTGCTCGTACACAACCGTCGTTATCTACGGGAAACCGTATAAAATCCGCTAACATTGGCCGAGAGGAGCCCGCAAAATGTCAGACGGCGAGGATGATTTCATGTGCGAAGAGGAGGAGGATTACGGACTGGTAAGTTTTTTTACGGAGACTTACGGGACTGTCTTACGAAACGTTTCTTCCGGCTTGCAGTGAGGTTAGAATTCCTGAAACTGTCGCGTACAGCATTTAAAAATAATCCGAAGAATACCTCCAAAGATGCTCCTCGACGAACGGGCCCGTCAAATCTATTGTAATTCGTGTAATATGTTCGTCCGATTAGGTTAGGTTATGTTTAACAACTTGCGGTGCTGATTTAAGCGTTTTATCCCTCCGACTGGTTCTGCATCCCTAATCGCTAAATTGTTTTAGGAGTATTCTGAGGACTCCAACTCTGAACCAGACGTCGATCTAGAAAATCAATATTATAATAGTAAAGCTCTCAAGGAGGATGACCCGAAAGCTGCTTTACAAAGTTTTCAGAAAGTACTGGATCTGGAAGGTGGTGAGAAGGGAGAGTGGGGTTTTAAGGCTTTGAAACAGATGATTAAAATTAATTTTAAACTGGTACATGAAAAATCTACATTATTATACTTAACTTTGGTTAAATTTCAAAGTTAAATATGACGTTTCCTTTTTAGTCAAATTATAAAGAGATGATGTCGAGGTATAAACAATTGTTAACATACATTAAAAGTGCAGTTACTAGAAATCACTCGGAAAAATCAATAAATTCTATATTGGACTATATTAGTACATCAAAGAATGTAAGTACATTCAGTGAATAAGTATATTTAGTATCTCGATACAAATTGTTTTTCTTAATTTTTCTTAAGCACACACTTTCTTTGACATTTGAAAAAAGTAATGTATGTTTTTTTAAAGATGGAGTTATTGCAAGATTTCTATGAAACCACTTTAGATGCATTAAAAGATGCAAAGAATGATAGGTTATGGTTTAAAACAAATACAAAATTGGGAAAACTATATTATGATCGTTCGGATTTTAATAAATTGGCAAAAATACTGAAACAACTTCATCAAAGTTGTCAGGTGTGTATTGTGTACATAAATATGATTTGAGTATATGTTATTATTTAACTTGTGTATATATTTTTAGACTGATGATGGAGAAGATGATCTGAAAAAAGGAACTCAGTTATTGGAAATTTATGCCTTAGAGATACAGATGTATACAGCACAAAAAAATAATAAGAAATTAAAAACACTTTATGAACAGAGTCTTCACATTAAAAGTGCTATTCCCCATCCATTAATTATGGGTGTTATCCGAGGTAATAACTTGTTTTTCAGAAGCAATAATATTTGTATCGTTTTATATTGTTGCAATAACAATATATATATTTAGAAAAGCAAAGTGACAAAAGTGCTTGTACTTTTTTCAGAATGTGGAGGTAAAATGCATTTAAGGGAAGGTGAGTTTGAAAGAGCTCATACTGACTTTTTTGAAGCCTTTAAAAATTATGATGAATCTGGCTCACCAAGACGTACAACGTGTTTAAAGTACTTAGTTTTGGCCAACATGTAAGTGTGATTATCTGTTCTCCACTATTATGATTATTATTTACATTATGCTAATATTAATATACTCAACAATACATATATGCAATTACTAGGTTAATGAAGTCTGGTATTAATCCATTTGATTCACAAGAAGCAAAACCTTACAAGAACGACCCTGAAATTTTAGCAATGACGAATTTAGTTGTCAGCTATCAGAATAATGATATTAATCAGTTTGAATTAATTCTGAAACAAAATAGGAACAATATTATGGATGATCCTTTTATTAGAGAACACATTGAAGATTTATTACGGAACATACGCACGCAGGTATATCTTTTACATTTATTTACATTAATGTTAATATTATCGTAACAAAATTTTTATTTCGTAATTTACTAAAATATTTCGAGATAACAAACTTGTGTGCTACGTTTATACAGCATATTGCGATATTTTATCAATGTATTATATATAATATATGCATTTTTAGGTTCTAATTAAGTTGATAAGACCATATACTAGAATTTATATTCCTTTCATAAGTAAGGAATTGAACATTGATGTTTCGGAAGTGGAAAGTCTTTTGGTATCTTGCATTTTGGACAATACTATTCATGGTCGCATAGATCAGGTGATATTTTTAGACAATCTAGAACTATGTACGCGTTCTGATTGTACATAATATAACTCCCTAAATTCTTCGCAGGTAAATCAAGTTCTTGAATTGGATAAGAAGTCGGTATGCGCTACCCGTTACAATGCTCTCGATAAATGGGCAGGTCAGTTGCAGTCCTTGCATACAGCCATTGTGAACAAAATGTCTTAAATGGCATATGTGAGGTGTGCACGTGATTCTGCAATAAACATGATTAATTTCACTGTGTATAGTATATCATAAAAATCCTATACAGATATGTGAAGAAATGAAATCTATTGTGATATAATAAATTTAGCATTTTAGCACAGTTTTTTTAATTTTTATGAACTTTGTTCTAAATAAATCGAAGTAGGAATCATATTTAAAATTATATATATATATCTTGATATCTTAATCTTTATATATATAAAGATTAAGGATGTCAAGATATTTTTAAATTAACAAATAATATGAGCAAATAACTTTTTTATTTGCTAAATTTAGCTTAGTTTCTAACATAGATTATTTTAAATGTGACATTTTGAAACAATGTCTTTCAGCATACAACATTGGCAATGGAATCTTGATTGATAATCTAAAATCCATGATTGTTGTGATATATATATATATATATATATATATAGATTCATTTTAAAATTTCCGAGCAGAATCTTTTCTTTGACTTGCATAGGAAATGTCAAAATTTTAGCACAATCCATTTTTATAAATTATATAAATATTAGAATCATGAGGAGTTTTTAAATGAATGGATAAAATGTTTGATTCGATTAAGACGTAATCCGACTTGTTTGTCTTTCTATTTGTGAGATTATAATTTCTTGGCATTAATATATAAAATGGAAATCAGGTCTTCCCTTTAAATACTCTTATTGGCTATCACCTATCATATCACAATTTTACATTAAATTAATATTCTTATTTCTCATGCGTGCCCAAAAAGCAGTTATAAATATTTATTATTATAAAACTCAATATACTAGATTTATTTTTATTCTTGGAAATTTGGATGTAATAGAAACAAAGAGTTATCAAAACAACAGTAATTTTTTATTAGTATTTGACAAATCAGATAATAAAAATTTAAATAACCAGTACATTTATACAAATTATATTTTGGAACTTTATATCAAGTTTGATTAAAGTTAACATTTTAATATAGAATGATAATAATAATATATGATAAAGAGGAATCTATTAAGCTGTCAAATATTTAGAAATAACTATTTAAAAAATATATTGCATTCAAAACAAATTTAAAAACATACAATATAAATTGTATGATAAATTCTCGTGTTAATTTTAATATAACTTTATTGTTCTTCAATCGTATCAATAGTTAAAAATAGATTTAGTATATTGAAATAAATAATAGGACAATGTTCCAAAATAACAAAGAAAATAGTTTTTAATACAATCTCTTAAGAAATTCGAAAGAAAATAGAATTTCGAATAATAATGCAAATGACGCGTAAATGTCCATTAGATAAACGGCATTTAGTAGTCCACAAATTTCGTGAGGCATATATGTATAGAGTTTTGGGCAGTATCGACAATTATCAGAACTTTTGGCATGGGTGCCTGTGCTGTCATCGCAAAATTATGGGAAGTCGAGGTTGGCTTCGACTCGAGCGGGACATGGCTCGATTCAGTCGGGACAATTTAACTGACGGCGAGAATGTAGACGCTGCAGAATCTCCTACAGAGAGAAGGATATCGTGTGAGCAGGAGAGAGGATAGGATGTATGCGAGATACCGTTGTTCTATGTTTCCCTCCTCTCTCTTCTCGTGCTCTGTCTGCCACGGTGCTGCTCGTTACCACTTCTCGCACGTTCGTACGCTTAAGTAAATCCCGAGGGGAACTAACAAACCTTGGCCCAGACGCGCGATGTACATGTATCCTTCGCAGAGTAATTCCACGCTTGGTTATCGGTGACTCGATTGCGGAACGCGTTCCGTACGACCGTAATGACGGCAGTAGAATTGATTTTGAATTAAAAATACGCGATTGTATTGATGTAAGTTGTTCACAATTATCGGAAAAATAATTGAAACTTCAAAGAATATTTCTGCGACATTTATTTTATCTGAATATTAACGATAAACACGTTTTCCTGTTTCCTTTTTCTTTCGTTCTTTTATAATGTGTACAATTCTCATATTACATATTACGAGAGTCGATTTTATTGTCGTTCTGTTAAAAATTTATATTAAATTTGAGACACGAGCATATATAATATAGAGGGTGTCTGTTCCCATCTTTTATATTACAGAAACGTTTCAAAATTATGAAAAACTGCGAAATATGTTCATTTCGAGAGGACTACTCTTTTAAGAGGATTGGGGGGGACGAAGGGTCCCTCGAAATATAGTCAAACATGTATTTCGTGATTTTTCATCATTTTAAATCGTTTTCGAAATATAAGGGGCGACAACAGACATCCTGTATAATGCAAATTATTATTTCTGACAACAAATGTCTCGGTAACGAATAATTTGATCACAGTTAATGAATTATTAAACAGCCTGTTAAAAATTGAACATTCGATTAAGATTTTTAGTTGAGATAGCTAGAAGTACTTCTACGTACTTAAATAATACAAATTGCAATTTATCATCAATTCACTTCATTTGATTTTTTTTGTACGATTTGATATACGTGAATATCACCATCTCTGATGATGGTTCTAATAATAATTTTCACTCGATCACCGAATAATAGAATAGTTCATTTTGTCAATTTTGTATCAAGCTTTATTTCAATTATGCTCCTTGCGTCGTGTCATTGCTTTATTTTCGAATTCGTAGTATTCGCTGTTTGAAAATGTGCGATAACTTTTGGTATAACAATTATGCATTATTTTAAGCGAGAAATTAATCATTTGGCCAAGGAAATCTAAATGTACAGAAAATAAAGTAGTAAAAATTTCGAAGAGGAATTAATTTTGAAGATTAAAAATTCATACAAATTGTAATAAATTTTGCCTCTTATATATTGATTTCCAACATTGTAATGTATTTCAAGAAATCAATATGTGATAAAGATATTAGCAACATTAATATAAAAATAATTATTCAACTTTCTAATAATAAAAATCTTATTAATTAATAAACACACATTAAACTTTTATACTTCAATAATTTTTCTTGCAAAGAGTTGCAATCAAAAAGAAGGAAAACGAATTATATACTTTTTTACTTCGTTTTTATCATTTTTATTTTTATTTTTTATTTCGTCACAAAAGAGAGAGATTACCTCTTCAAAATTATTATATAATTATATTACAATTTACAGCTAGACGATGTAAATATAAATCATCGTTAGCAGATGGATTAGTATATATGTACATTCTTATTACATTTTAAATTACAAACTTGAAACTTAAAAGTAAATTATGCACGTTTTATAAAAAGAAAGATGGAAAAAGTTGAAAGATTTAGACAATCTGTGCGCACATCCAGCATCCTCGCGTCCCCGCGTTTGTTTTGAAAGTCACACAAAACAGTAGGCAGATTAATTCCATTTTGCAAAACTTGATCGCGCAATATGTGCAATCCACACATCTAAAGACGATGTCGCAAGCGAATACGGGTGGCATACGGGGCCCGCTATGAATATCGCAAAATCAGGCTATTTTGCGCCGAGCATCACAACTGCCGACGGTGCTTCTTGCACGCACCATGTGGTGCTTAAGCGACGGTTTACTCGAGCAACCACCACCTCCCCATATAAGTATTTTTCCAACAACCCTCCCGTACGTGCAGCCTATACTTACTTCGGTGCGCGCAAATTGTTAATTACCGACCATTAGCCTATTACAGGCGCGTTCGATTTAATTAGCTTGAGACTAATTTTATTGCTCTCTCGTTAGCATGCCGCGGTCGTATGAGGTCGACCCTTTTTCACTGCGGACCCGACCACGTACGTGCATATTACGCACGTGACGCGTGGAAGCGCGCCGTACACTCGCTAATTTATGTTGCTGCAAAACATTAAATTTCATTACATTCCTCCGTGCCGTTAGAATCTTTTTTGCGTTAAATTTTCGACACAGAACGCGCCATGCGTAATTATTTTCTTTTATTCCCGAGAGTTAACGCGGGACAGAACAGCTCGGCCAAGAATTTCTCACGTCCCAATTTCCCGATTATGTAAGCCCTGCAGTTTATGCATGTCCAGTTTTATAACGTAGAGATATATATATATATATATATATATATGTAAAATCAAATGTATTTGATTTTTAATTAAATCTTGTACTTTTTCTCTGCAATTTAGTCGAATATTTTTCGTATCGAGATCGTATTCGAAATCATCTATATTTGCATTTGTAGCGGCACATGCGAATATACAGCCGTTTCACTGTAATTAAGTGCCAATCTTGAAATGGGTTTGCAATCAAGTATATTCATATAGGTTTCGCGGACAATTGTCAATGCTCGTAAACTACCTGCTAAATTTGTTTACGCCAGTCACAAATTATTTATTGTCGTTAGTTACTTTATCAAGCTCGACAGAATCGCTAACCCAAATACAGAGGATATATTCTGGCAAATAATGACACCGGCACGAGCCAAAAACGAACTAAAATGCGCATGTACAAATTATTAAATTTGTCCAAATTGACGCTTATCGGCTGAATAATAAATATCCGTTTCTGTTACTGGCAATATCATCGATACAATAGCAATTATTCAAACGACGATACGCGGATATAATTTAATTACTGCATACGCCGGAATTAAAACAATTTTTTAACAAACATGTGATAATTAAAAAGAACAACATGAATACGAACGCTTATTGGAATATATATCAATAAAACGTACAATATGTTAAAACAAATATAACGGATAGTGTACAAATTTTGTTAAAATCAAAATATGGGAAACAGAGAATCTTTTAGGAAAATTTGAAATTGATTTTTTTTCTATAACAACACTGAAAGTATGAATTATAAATAAGTGAAAATATTAAATCGAAGCTTATAACATTCAATTATAAAATAAATTTGTATCTCTGCGTTGTTTTAAAATTATTTGCTTAGTTATTTTGTAGATTTATGGCAACATTGAAAGTTTTAAACAACACTGCTTTGCTTAAATTATATTTCTACATAAATATCTAAATTTAAATTTCTCGGATATTTTCACTACAATACGTGTTGATTAGAATTTGAATAAATTAGAAACATAATATGATAATTCGGAGATACCCAGCGTAAAAATATTGTTTATTTAAAATTTACAGCACAGATTATAATATTTGTATTTAATATATAATGGTGTATAAAGATAAAATATAGATACAAATGTTTACTACACCCTTTACTTTCTTAAAGTCGAAAATATGAATGAAAATACTTAAAGAATACAAATGAAATTATCCATTCCTCATGGACACACTGTAAATCCTACGCCTAAGCGCAGATACGACCGCTCTGTAGAACAGTAACGGCTGGTTTCGGCTCCATTTCAAGCATTGTTATTCAGTCTACGTTTACGCCTATGTAAATGTTGGTTAAGCCCACGCAGGCTGGCAGAGTCCCTCAGGCTCGTCCTATATCATGACTGTGTGGGAGACTATAATCCCACAGCCTACGAGTAGTTTCCTCCTTGCTCATGCCACGTTTAAGACGATATCTTCCGAAGAGCTCACTGTCCATCTTCTTCGAAAACTCATCCGTACTATAGTTCGTAGTAGTGAAGAATTAAGCTTGATGCATTTAGATACATTTTGATAGTTTCGGCTATTACTAACTTAACAACAATCATTAGTTAATTAATAATAATGACATTGTAATTCGAATCTCGGTGAAAAGTTAATATTTCTGAAATAATAATTAAAATTCGTAATATCAACTGTTTGAATTCTAGAGAGTAATCCAATTTTCTAGCTATTTTACGACGCTTATGTTTTTCTGTTTAACTGATCACTTCTTCTTTAACCAATTTTTTTTTATATAAAAGAGATTCTTTCTCGTTTGGAAGTTTTCTCTTCGGGATAGAAGAATAACCACTATTGATACGGTCTCCGTTAAAGATTCTCTGAGAAGAAAAACACATTTAACAACGAATGTAAATAATGCAACTGCATGTACTAATTAATTAATTAATTAAAATATAGAGAAACTATGCATCAAATAAGGGCAGAGGGGGCGTTAAAACAAAGTCGCGACTGTTTGTAACAGTGGTGAAAAGGGTGAAATAAACCATAACTGTGAAGTAACCTCAGGACATTTTGCATAATGGCAAAATTACGAAGGGAATACGTGGCTTTCGTTAGAGAAAGAGAGAGAGAGAGAGAGAGAGAGTTGGGCAAAGTCGAGCGAGAAAAAATCAAGGATATACTTAACATCTACGAAACTTCTTTCCACCCCAGCCTCTCTCTCTCTCTCTCTCTCTCTCTCTCTCTCTCTCTCTCTCTCTCTATCTCTCTCTTTCTCTGCATGCGCGCTTTCTTTCTGTCTCATGATCCCTGCGGCTGCATCATCCAGCAAGTATACATGAAAAACGCCGCTTCACTCGGCGCAGTCGCGTTAATTTAAGAGCGAATTTCATTTTCCACGTCTCCGCTGCTGGAGCGTAGGTCCTAACTTGATGGAAAGTAGTACGGGTTAAAAAATAAAATCTCGTACTCCAAAGTTTTAAATCTTCTATGGTAGCTCGACACTGTATGTAGGTAGATAAAAAGGTCCGGCAAACAAAGAAAAAATGAGACGCTCCTTTTGCGATGTGTTTTCTATGTTTTAATGCCATCATGAAGAAATATTCCATCACAAATTTATTGATAAAAATCGTTTCTTTATACATAAATTATCAGGTAAATCAACAAAAAATTATTTCTGTACTTGATGTACAGAAAACCAAAATAAACAATATAAAAAAAACAAAATAAAAGATATAATATGTGTATGATACATTATTGCTATTTAAAATTCAAATGAGAGAAATTTATTGTTATTAAAAATAATTGAATTATTTTTTTCATCATTCTTCTCGTTCGGTTAACGAGATAATCATCCCATATCAATCGTCTATTATCGCATTGGTATTATCTGGAAATAAACGTACGTCCCTCAGTGATTCGACCGAACCGGACGATCGAGATTAATTCCGTTAATTAATCGCCGAAGAAACGTGGCGAAATGAAAAGCGTCCATTATTCGCGACAAGATCGGTGACCGGACGAGGCCGCCGCTCTCCCGCCACCCCTTCCAGTCTATAGCTCCGCCAAAGCTTCATTCATCTCAGGAAATCCCCCCGAAGTGGCCTTCTTTAAATTGAAACTCAAATACACACCCTTAAAGAGCGAGCGAAAGAGCCCTTGAGGCGCCGTTGAGCTCATTCGAGACGGTTATTTTTCACGTCGTGTGGTCGGGAAAGACTCGTCGTACCACGCTGGTGGGTGCCGCTGTACGATAAGGCAAGATAACTGTTACGGGAAATCAATTTTGTTCGCCGTTAATCGCAATAAATACGTGTAGCGTGGTTAATCACGCTCGGTGGATTGTCATTCGGGGCAACCGTACAGAATTATTTGCCTGCGTGGATGTATTAATAGATACGCAATTACAATATATTGTAAATTGTATTAAAAGAGAGAATTCGAGCAAATTGTAATTATATTGTAGTTTAACAGCATGCAGCCTTCAGAGTTATTGAGAACGATTTACGAAATAAGAAATTACTCTACTTCTTTATGGAATCGCAATATCTGGAACTGGCTTTCCGCTTTACGAGACAGGTTTATTACTATTGTTATTTATTACGACACGAGCGGATCACGCGCGGCATTTTTACTGACTTCTTCATATTGTTATTACCCACAAGTATTACACCGAACGTGCGGGAAACGCCGCCGTCGCGCCACTCGCTCTCGTGATCCTCTTTCGTCCTATTACTTCTGATGCCTGTTTATACGAAACCCGCGACCAAGGCCCGCGCGTAATTAGGATATACCTCTCGGAAGACGTTCTACCTCTATGGCGCACCGTGAAAAATACACAGCGCTTCGCCGACGATGTTCCGCCGACCTGCAACGACCGCGGACAAAATTTTGTCACCTTAAGTGAGTTATACCTCACGTCCCCGTTTTTCCCTTAGTCTACCTTATTTATCGTCCCACGTATCGTTACGCCTTTATTTATTTGACCGTAATGCCGGAAAACGGATGCACGCGCTCGAAACTTTCCGACCACGCGCGCCGCGTATGTGTATGTAGCCCCGGTAGTGGACGTGCATAATCTGAAATTCAAATCGAGATCGACCGCCCGATCCGAGAGATGTTGTCCTTCTGATTTTTACGACGCCCGCATTCGTTCGGCGCTCGTTCGTACGCCGCGTCGCGTCGCGTCAGCAGCGGTCGTTGCCCGCTCCCGAATCCGATTACCGCGTTTAAGTCTCGCGCTTCGAGATACCTGCGAGATCTGCCACATCCCCGCCTTTAACGTTCATTACACCTTGATTGCACGGTAGACGCGATGAAGCGTGTGATCAACCACGCGATGAGATTACTCGTCGGATTATGCGAATGCGACAGCGCGGCAATATGCGCGCATTAATATGTTTTGCAGAATAAACGTTCTACCTCGATAACGATGTAACACGCGAATAATATTCCGCGGCACTCGCGTGATCAACAATACCGTCAGTGTGCTTTGCTGACGTGCGCGGGTGTAAAAACTGCTCCCACAGCCTCTCGCCGTATACGGGACGTCGCGTCGTTGTCTTCCCCCGTTCGACGAGTTGTCGAAGAGAGTCTCTTATCTCTTAATGTCTTTGAAATTATACTCTCCATGAGATGTAATTATTTGTAAATTGTGTAAGGGGTTTCAGAGTGACTGAATTATCCAGGGCGAAATATTAATTCGTAAGGAATTAACGAACGTGCTTTTACAGCGACCTCATTCTTCCCATCACACGACACGGAAAAAACAATTTGCTGAAATACAGATCTGAAAATAATTATGTTGAACCATTTAAAAATTGTATAGGATGTTTAATTTAGTTGATAGAATGTCAAAACTGCACAGAAAAAAAATTAGTATTAAATCACATTGTTTCATATATAAGCAAGAATATAAAATCTTGGAAGAATTTATAATCTTAAACAGACATAATTTGCTTACATGGAAAACATTTTTCTCTTCATGTAAGCAAATTATGTCTGTTTAAGATTATAAAATCTTTCAAGAAGATTTTATATTCTTGCTTATATATGAAACAATGAATTGTTGATTTGATACTATTTTTCTGTGTGTTTGCAGCGACATATCATACTTGGGTTTCCTACACTGAGAGAAATCGTTTGGTTGAATAGTGATCAAATGAATTTTATAGTTATTGGTACCAAAAACTTAGTTACATTTAACAAAACTTTTTGTAATTTGTTGTAGGCAAATAATTATTTGGTTAAGGCTACAAATTGTTTGATCAAAACAACTATATATTTAGTAACCATCACTATAAAATTCATTTGATCACTATTCAACCAAACTTTGGTTGATTTTACCAAACATTTCTCTCACTGTACGTAACTCGACGTAATTATTTTGATGGCCCAACATTATTTTCTGATCTGTGTCTAGCTAAATTTTTAGACACTGCAGTAAAACTGTTCTTTTCGTGAATCTTTTCCTCTCTTCTTCTTACAACTCGCATTTTTTAAAAGAATATAAGTCTATAGAGGTACCAGCGCTCTTTTAAATCTTACAACTTTACAATTTATGGCGGCAAAGTATTTTTTTCTAAAATTGGAGATATTCGACCGTTCATGTAATACATACAAATTGAAATAAGACCGCCTTGTACGGTCAAGCTGGATCTTAGTGCTTTTTATAAATTTTACTTGTGTGATTTT